>OMKL01046067.1:0-36487 GCA_900302295.1 Parasudis fraserbrunneri
ACAATAGTCTATCTCTGAGATGACCCCCCCCCCGCCATCCCTGCTTACCCTCACACTCCTGTCATCATGGTTACAGATGATCTGATTTAACACACCCCTAAAGCAATAAGTTGAGATGCAGAAGAAAAAAAAATGTCTCTCCCTCTGCAATTCCATCTACAATATAAAGCTTTCATGGGGGAAATGTTCTCCATATTGCCTGTATCTAAAATTAAACTGGCCAACTATTTCATCTTGGTGTCACCAGAAATTGGTTTTCTTTTTCAGAACAGCAGTTTTGGTGAAGCCCTAATGCTGAATTCAGTAGGTCTGTCTGAAAGGTCATCTTTTTCCTCTGAAGCTGTTTGGTAAAACAGCTTATTGTCACTGTTTACTGTATATCTGTTAAATGGTGGCAACCCCCATATGGCTGGAAAGTTTCCCAATGAAAATCAATCATCTTTCATTGTTTACCCAAAACAATGAAATATAGGACAATTACAGTCAAAGTTACTCCATTTATGATGTACTATCCAAATAAGAGCCCATTAAACCATAATTGTTACTGTTACTGGTAATGATCCTAGGAGCAAACTCAACTCCTAGAACTGTAGTGACAGTCTACCTGAACCAGAACTACTTCTGAGGTTATCACTGTCACCTCATGCAGTAATTTCGGGAAAAACTACTATGCCCACATCAGTGATAAATTATACTGATCAAAACAAAAAGAATGGCTTTGTGACTTGTTTTAGTGGTTTTTGGAAAACAAAGGAGTTGTATGACTTCTGGATATGAGCTATAATCTGGAGTTGGCTGGATGGACCATGCTTGTAAGTAGAAGAAATGCATTGTTGGTTTTAGTCTTTTTGTAGGCTATGTTAACAGTAAGGAAAAAATAAAATGATGCTGCCTGTTTTAGTGTTTCTTTCACATTGTTGTGTTATGCTAAAAGCTTGTCATTTTCAAAACTAGATTATTAAGTGGCATGTACCAGTTTGAACAAACGATCATTAGGCCTTGGCTATAGAAAGTCAGTCCTTTTTATCCAAAGTCCTGGCAGTGCTGTGGCATATCCTGCTCTTGGAACACATCTTCCTGAGACCATGAGCCAACTCAGAGAGAGAGAGAGAGAGAGAGAGAGAGAGAGAGAGAGAGAGAGAGAGAGAGAGAGAGACATTGTTGGCACAGCCAAAGCTGAAGCAAGACAGTGTGTATTGTATGAGAGATATACTCTGTGTCCTTTTATGACTTCTAACATTATCAGCATCTTCAAATCATGGTTTCAAAAAGGCTTCTGCAAACTATGCCAAAAATAAAACAACTTAGCCGGAAAAAGAAGCCCATTAGCCTGAAACCTCTGTTAATGGAATCTCCCCCAAAGTGCTGTTAAAAAACAAAACACATTTGCCACAGGAAGGAAAATGGCCTTTTTGATGGCAGAACGCCACGTATCAAGAACAACATTCTGCTAATTTGTAACCTTGCAAGTCAGATGATGTCAGTGCTATAAAACATTTTTATTTATTCATTTTTCAATACTGAGTCATATATTGGGGTTCATTTTTCATGTGGCTCAAGATTTTCTTGTAAAGTGTGTTACTGTTGGCCTACCCCACCATGGGAGTTTGTTGATGTTGCTCAAAACTCTGAACGTACTGAAATCCAATCCTCAATATTTCCAAAAAAGGAACATCCAATTTTCTATTATAAATTGCCATACTGGGTGAAATCTGATGACTGTGATCCATTTGACTTTTTTATTTTATTTTATTTTTTATAATGAAGCCTTACTATCAGGTCTCAAATAGTGTCCTCCTTATAATGACTGTTACAATCCCTGTTACAGCATTATAAATCCTCTGACTTCCCTGACACTCCTTCCACACATACTGACAGGCAACACTCAGGTATCCTGTTAATACTGAATGAGGTTAAAAAGGGAATTTACAAACAAGACTAATTTACTTTAGATTCATCAATGATGCCACCTGGTGGTTTCAACTGGTGGTCACAACTGGTGGTTTGTTCACACAGACGAGCTCTCACAGGAGAGTAGCAACAGAGAATTCCCTTTGACAATGTGATAGGCTATGTTATCAGTTTGAATCATACTGTGTTGTATTTTATTTTGTAGGGGGGGAAATGTGTGTGTGTGTGACAAAGAGATGGGTGAAAATACATAAAAATTTAACTTGTTACAAATGAAGAGTTTTGTACCAAAATGAGTTATTCACCATTTGAAAAAAAAAAAACACACCCTTATTGAAATATTCCTGGCATGATAGTAAAACTCATAATGAAATAATACTTGCATTATTGGCTACAATATCTCTCAAGACATTTGCCTTAAAAAATACTAATATTATTATTATATATTTAAAAAAGAAAAGAAAAAAGAAAAGAAAAAAAGTGATTTCTGAACATCGATGAACAAACAAAATTCTACGTATATCTTATGCCATAAAATAAAACGACTGACAAAAGAGAAAAGGTATTAGCCCAGAAAGTTGTGTAAACTGTTACTGTGAACTGAGTGTCCTATTGCCCAATTAGACTGTGTGTCTGTTCGTATGGGATATGCTGTTTCACTTCTTTCTTTCTCTTTAGGTTTTGAATGGTTGCGTAAGTAGTAAAGGCATGTGGCCATAGAACTGGATGTGCAGAAGTGAGTAGAGCAAAAAGTAGTTTTATTGCCCAATTAGACTGTGACTATTCAAATGCTGTTTCACTTCATTTTTGATTCTAGGATTTTAATGATAGCATAATTGCAATTATAATTTAACATCCTATATACATTATAAGGGCATGTGGGCCCTAGGATTCGATGTGTAGTAGGGAGTGGATGATAGTATTCCTTCAACAGGACATCTGTGCAATACAGAATGTACATACATACTGTACATCCATGTTAATTTATATTCATTCAAATTATAGTGTACATGCCTTTTACCTGTTTCATTGCCTTCTAGACCTTTCACAGCCTACATAGTTTATAGTACTTATAGTTGTTGTTTTTTGTTTGTTTTTTTTATAACTTTTTAAAAATATTTTGTTTAAAGTTTTTGTTTAATATTTTGCTAATAATTTGTTGCTATATGTCCTTTTATGCACCAACCTCACCAAGTCATATTCCTTGTATGTGCAAATATACTTATATACAAATATATATATTCTGATTCTTTCAGTCTGACTACTTTACCCTATGGTGTGAATGACTATGTTATTACATATTCCACTAATTTGAGAAGAGGCCTATATAATATAGGTCTGCTGCTTCCAATGTGATCATGTTTTCAAAAATGCATAAATTCTCATTAGCCTAATATGATAGCATCAGGCTGTCATTTTAACCTAACATTGCAGTCAGTTAACATCACATGAAGGATTCAATGAGGATAGTAGGGAGTAGCTGCTCAGAGAATCTTCTGTCCTGACTCCACTTTCAAGATTGCTCCAGCCGATTATAGCCTAGGCCTAAATTGAAAATACCATATGCAATGTCGTCGTCTAAATTAAGGACACAATAATCTGATAAAGGGGTTAATGGCCTAATTTAAGGGTACAGACGTAGGATTGTGCCTGCTACCACCAAGTTAGCGTTTTTACCTACAGTGTAGGCTTCTTGCTACATGCTTTTGAATTGTGCTTGTAGTTCAGTTTGTGATCACTAAACTTCAGCTGAGAGGCTGGAGCCATATCAAAATACTGTCGTTGGCCACACGTTCTGAGAGCAAATCTGTTTCAGTGAACGAAACTGAAAGCCTGCTTCACTGTGCATCATAACCAGTTTTCCGGCCATCCATGCAGACAACACGCAGGCAATACATGGGTGAAGACAAGGTAGGTCTTCCGATAAATGGGTGTATTTATTTATTTATTTGATCAATCTATCAATCAATCAATCAATCAATCAATCAAACAAACAAACGTTATTTGAGCTTAAGAAAGATGTATTTGTTGTTCGGTCTACATATGTAAACAACAGCCTTATCTTCATTAAATGAAATGTTTTTAAGATAGTTAAACTACTTGAATTATAATTATAAAATTTGATTTTAACGAAATGTTCAAGAGGTAGGACTCAGTTTCACGAGGCTAACTCAATGACTTGGTTATGGGCAACTTTCTAAAGAGGAAAAAAATGGAGGGACAAAACTTTGAGTGCGGATGACGTATTGCCGGTCTAATATGTGTCATCATTCCAAACAGGTACATCAAGATGCCTTATTGCCCTGACTGTGGGTACAAAGTTGAACAATTAGATAAATTCTGCCGAGATTGTGGTTTTAGCCTATCTGCCAAGACTCCAGTCACAGGTACAACCAAAGGTACGCATCCACCAAAATTAATTTTCTAAATTGAGGATGAATTTCAGTTTCCATAGAATCTTATACTAGGCCATTGTGAAGCGTTATTTGAAGGCCAGGGAGGCTATTTGTTTAGAGCTCAAGTATGGGCTCATCTTAAATTGATTGTTACAGCTTTTGATTGATTAGCCTATGCTGAGGTGAGCTTTTCAAATAAATAGAATATAAGGATGTGTTGACCAAGGAAACATATTACCAAGCTGTCATGTAGTATCTAGGCCATAAAGATCAATCATCCAATCGGACAAAGGTCATCATGGTTACTTCTCTAACATCATTACTTGTACAACATTATGCTGTAAAGCTATTATCAGATGAAACAGTGCATTGATTATTTCACTGTCACATGAATCGTTATCCATCAGATGTGACCTCCTCAGAGTACCAAGCCTCTGAGACTTGCGAGAAGAGGCCCAAAGGGGAGAATGAACACCAGCCATCCCAAGAAAACAAGCCTGTGTCGTCACACAAAAACTCCAATGAAGAACCAGAGGACAATGTCAAGAAAAAGGTGAAATGGCTGAAAAAGATTCATGGCTGCTGTGCTCTTCAGAAATGTTATTAGAAAACTTTGAATTAGTTCCATAGTTGGTAAAGAAGAAACGAAAGAGAAAGTCTATGTACGGTACATTCCATTCTTGTGAGGTGTGGGCCATAAACAAGGGCATAGAGGGAACTTTCCCCTGTGGCATGTTTCCTGGTGCAAGCTAACCATTCACTCATTTCAGGATGTGCTGTCAAGTGGTGACTCGGATAATGCAGACAAAGATGGTCCAGTGTCCCAGGATCTGCCAAGCAACATTGCCAGTCAAACTACAGTTGACACCACTGCTACACCCTCACCCCACCAGCAGAACGTATCAGAGGAACATGTAGCCACTGCCAGGGAGACACAGGGCACTGAGAGGAGGAAGGAGGAAGAAATGTTCTCAACTGCCAGTAACCATCAATCATCTAGCACTGCCCCACCTCTGTCAACCCCTGCAGTATCCTCATCACTGTCTTCTCCTGCCCCACCTGTGTCAATCCCTACAGTATCCTCGTCACTGGCCTCTCCTGCCCTACTAGAGCTCCAGGCCCGGGCCTCATCAGAGATCAATGCAGAAGATTGTTTTAATGCAGAAGAATCAAACTCTAGTCAGTCCGAATCACTGAATGACTCAGTAACATCAACCACGGAAACCGGTTCTTCCACTCCTGAACTGGTGGATCATTCACGTGATAAATGTGACTCAGTCACAGAGCGGCCTTTGAGTGAGACCTCCCAAGAGCAACGAAAGCTGTTGCAGAGCCCAGAGGATGATGGGAGTGTGAAGACACAAACTGAAAGTGAACAGCTGTCATTCAATAAACAGAATACCAAGAATGAGACAGTCTCACAGACACGCACAAACCAAGACAAAGCTGAAGATCAGAAGGGTTCCCAACCAGATGAGCCAAACACCAGAGAAACCAAACCTCTTAGGCCTTCAACTTCATCAACAAACTCATCAACAGACATTAAGGTTGTATACTATGAAATAAAAAATAGGAATATCTGCGTACCTAATTTGTATCTGCAAGTGTAGACAGATAAAACCTTGGCAATTGAGTGAAAAAAGTCTGTATTAATTATGGATGCCCCCATGTTTGAAGTCATTAAATATTGATCCCACAATGGAAAGTGTCTAGCATCCTCTTTGGCTGTTAGCAAGCATTAGCGCTACCATACATTAGAGCTGCTATGTCAGCTACCAAATGTTACAGCTAACGCTAGTTAGTGTTAATCAAAGATGGTCTTGATTAAAGAGGCACTTCACTGAAAAACAATGCTGATTTATTTTCTGGAGGACATATTCAAACTCGCTAACTCCCAATAACTGTCAAACTAAATTAATGTGTGCAAATGTGTAAGATAATGTGCAGAATATATCAGCATTGATTTATAGCGAAGTGCCCCTTTAATGGTAGCTAGTGTTGGCTGCAACATTTGGTAGCTGACATTAGCTCAAATTCTTGGTAGCTAATGTTAGCGCTAATGCTAGCTAACAGCAAAAGAGGATGCATTAAATGCTTTGCATTGTGGGGTAGATTAGGAGGACTGAGTGACATTTAATGGGAGCAGCTGGGCAACCATACAGTCCCCTTTTGCATGCAATATACAGTATGTGGTGTATTGCAATACAATTGCTTGATGGAGTTCCTTTTTTACTTTGCATTCTGTTATGCAATATCCCTATTATTTTATTTATTTTTATATATTTAATGTTTAACACAATTCTTAATATTTTCTACAGTTCAACCATGAATTCAGATTATATTAAAATTATATTTATTGCTACTTTAGATTAGAATATCTGGTTTATTTGCTTCACCCTTCATATTATACAATTAAGAGCTATTGCCAAATTATTTTCAGGAACGTTATGTTACTTTCTGTTTTGTTTTCTTTAACAATTTATTGTTTTCACAGGATGGACACAGTACATCAGATAGAGAGATTGGCACACAGTTGGAAAAGAAAGCAGTCCAGCAGCACAATACTGGAGACAGAGATGCTTCCAAGTCATCAACCTCTTCTTCCACACAGGCTGCAAGCCAAAGTAATGTCGGAAAGTGTCCAGAGGTGGTGGTAGATATTGATCAAATACAGAGGCAACCTCAACCTCCACCAATGTAAGCACCCTTAGTAGAGTCATCAACAAAAATTGTAATGACCTGTTAATACTGTGTCTAAACCATTATCAATTGCAAGTTCAAAGGGAGGTACCACAGGTGAAAAGGAATTTTCTTCCCTATCACAATGAAACCTAACTAGTTAAAGATATATATATATATATATATATATATATAGATTCTCAAGGGGGTGGTGAAATAAATATTCCTCTTGAGGAAGTTAATCAACTTGCAGGAGCATTCCACCCAAAAATAAAGCTGAGTTATTAGGTCCATAATCTCACACATATCCCAAAACTGTAAACTCTTGTCTTGTACAAATTAATTTCATTTGAGAGTCTTTGAGTTAAAGAGTTGGAATGTGTGATGTCATTATGATGGCAGGATACATCAGACCGGCGCATCCCGGTACTTTGGCTTTTTTCGCAGTTACACCTATACAGACGCTGTTCCTATAGTTTGTGATTGTATTTGGCCTGTATAAAAACTGTCAGCAGAATGCTTCCATTGTTTGAAACATTTGTGTTGTTAGTGCATCAAGTTATGTCAAGCAGTTACATTTAACACTAACCGCCATTGAGCGTTTGCACATTTGATCCATTTTCAGGCAAGCCCCTTCAGTCTTCCCCTATGGTATTTCCCCATTCAGCTGCAGGATATTTCCCCATTTCCCTACCTGGACATTTAATATTACACTTATGAATCTCCGGGTGACCTAAAACCATGAGGTAATGACTATTTCTGGGACTTGGTAGTCTTTGGCATGATTTATATATTTTAGTTTTGTCCTAAAGTTGTAGTTTGTGAATAAACTCTGCCTAAACCCCATTTACTCCCCAAGTTGTTTTCCCCAAAAAAGAGGCGTGGCGATCACAGATCAGTGTGGATTATGTGATGCCGGTGTGATGTATAATACAGCTCAGTGAAATGATGAACATGAAAAAAGACATTAATAATATATTTTTTATTTTCATCATTTGACTGAGCTGTGTATAACACGTATTGAAATTACATGAATACTTTCATATTCCAGGAAATCTTAAATATATCTTAGTGAAATGATGAAAATAATAAACCTTTTTATTTATTTAATTTCACTGAGCTGTATTTAATACATTAGACCAGCATCGTGTCATCAACATTGTGCTGTGATCACCAGCGGTCATATAAGCGTTATGTGCAGGTAGGGAAATGGGGAAATCTTCTGCTGCTGCATGGCGAGAATTCACAGAATTCACAGTAGTGTGAATGCTCAATGGCAGACAGTGTTAAAAAGTAATTGCTTGACATTAGAGCCCGACTGTGGTCAGCCGATAATGGCTTATCACGATATATCGGTGTCTGCGTTTTATGTTACCGATATCCTGTCGTTTGATTAGCCGTTTCTAAAGGGCTCTAGCGGGCTCATTTCTTAAGCTAGCGTGAATATAGAGAACTTGAGGAATCCAAAGGTATCAGCCATGTCATGCTAGCTCACTGGCAAAGGGGGTAGATCTTGCTCCAAGGTTAAGCTATTTTAAGATAGCTTAAATTTGATGGGAGGAAAATGCCATGGGCATGGCTATTTTCAAAGGGGTCCCTTGACTTTTCACCTCAAGATATCTGAATGAAAATGGGCTCAATCAGCGTTGCCAGATGGGAAATGTTAAAGTATCTTACCAGAGTCTTAAAATGATCGTATTTTGAGGGAAATTATCATGCGTGAGTCATAACCAAGAGAAATAGGCCTAATCCAAAAATATAATGTGTACAGTTAAAGTACCAATTATCTTTTATTGAAAAATCTCCCACTCCCTATCCCCTCAATGGAATGCTCGGATTATTAGTGCCCTCTAGCACCAGTAAGTGGAATAATGTAAAAAATTAATAGGCTACATGGCTAAAGGGGTGATTCATGTGACAATGACGATTTCTAACCTAGGTGTTTTCGCGGTTTTGGACTATGCTCAGTGCATGTTTCTCAAAATACTGTGGCTTGTGTGACCATTAGTTATTTAATTAAAATATTTCTTCCTGACACATCCCCACTAGCACAGTAGATAACCAATCCCTATTGGCCAAGCGGTCTCATGTGATCAGGTCTGTGTTTACAACACTGCTGCGTGCTTGTGGTCGGGGTATTGTGCAATCCTCTATTAACTTAATAGCCGACAAGGTGAATAATGTTAGTAGAGGAGAGTTACCTCCATTTTCATAGTCGGAATAACATTTTAATAGACTTTGGCACTTGATCTTGATGTGGATAAATGTGCATATGTAAAACATAATTTCAAAACTCTGAAATATGTACGCCATTGAAAAAATGTATTGCCGGTTTGACGCCGTAAATCAGTTTAGCAGAGCACATGTCATTGTCTCATCACGTGATCGTGAATAAAAAATGCTATTTCTTAAGAGAATACACTACACTTCAACTTAATTTGATGAGCCTTTGCTATCTATATAAACAACCTTTAGGGAATCAAAGAATATCCCCCCAAAATGTCTTTTGTTAGTCATAAATTTATATTTTGTGTAATTCTCCCATTGACCACAATTCATTCTGCACTCACTGTGATCACGTCTGAAAATGCATTAAAATGAGATAGCCAAGACTGATTACATTTCTACTAATACTATGTGTCACAAAATGATCAAATTATCTTTATATAATTAATTATATATAATTATATATATTAATTAATTATTGACATAATTTATTGTACATCATATAGAGGGCAAAATTATCAGCTCAATGGAACCACACAAGAGTCCTCTTTACAGCCAGGCTGATTTATGCTAGTCACATGCTGCATTAGCCCCAAAACAGGCACTTTTTTGCATACAGTACAAATAAGTTACTTAAACATAATGATTGTGCTTTATTTTTTGGTGGAGTGTTCCTTTAATGATGTCTTTGTTTTGTCTTGTTTTTCCCATTTCTTGAAAATAGAGAGACCCTACATAATCTTTGCATGTGGCACTGGCGCTTGCCTTACTTTAGAGTCAGAATCAATTTGAGTCTGGTTGATGCATCACACATTCAGGATCTATACTGTATATACTGGAGTCAAATATACCTAGGTTCAAATAGAAAGTACAAAAAGCAATGGAAAGGAATTGTAGTAAAGAGAGACATAATAGAGGTACATATATTAAAATCTAAAGAGAAAGTTATATTTATATATATAAAATAGGAACATAGAAATTTTACAAGCTATGTATTCCTCATAAATTCCTCTTTATGTAATGCCAATAATACATCAAACTAATGTTTGTGTGTTCCCCATATCTAGCTCAACGAAAAGACAGCAGGTTCCAGACAACGACTGCATAACCATCTATTTCCATGCTGTCATATCCAAAGACTTCAAATTTAATCCAGGAAGAGACAGGATTTTCCTAAGGTCTGAAATGCTATGTGGAAGATGGGACTATGACTGCGTGGAAATGTTTACCACAAGGTAGGGTCTCTTGTAAAATAAACAAACAAACACAAACAAACAAACAAATAAATAAATGCCTTGTGGTCTTAAACCTTTCAAAGATATGTCTTATTGAGTGAGTGCTGTTGAGCTACTATTGAGTGTTGTGTTTTCTGGGGGTTTCAGTGGGCTGCAGCTCTCTCCAATAGGGCAATAGTCAAACAAGGCTCTAGGCTCCCTAGTATGCCCTGGTGCCCTGTGGGTCCAGCAAAAATGTCCTCAAAAGCAACCAAAAAAGTGTGAATCCGCAATAGCTGCGACCACATACGCGCATGCATCCACTCATGCATGCATTCACACACACCCTCACACGCACACACACTTGGCCTCCATGCCAAATTTCAGAAATTTGCGAAAACTGTGGCAGCTAGAGGGTAGGGACACTTTGGTGGACCAACCAACCAACCGACCAACCAACCAACCAACCAACAAAGCGAGCTATAGAGCAGCTGAAAATGCCTTTTAACTCTATCCTCAAAATTCCTGAAATAATTCTATGATTCAGTTTGAATTGAAATATTTTGAATTTGGAAAAGGGGAGAAGTATGCAATTCAGGGAACTGGATACAGGCTGTTTTAACTCTGGCTTGACTCTGAAACTACATATTTTGTTTTTTTTGGGAACATTATTTGTCTGTTCTGCAGCCAGCAGAACTACAGCCACCTGGAGCACCCAAAAAAAACACTATTCGCTGATTTGACTTAATTTAGGTCAGAAATAGGTATGAATGCCAGATGACAGGATGAAAATAAATTAAATCATCATTTAAAGGGGAATTACACCCCATTTAAGGATTCATACATGTTATTCCTATGGTCTAAGACAGTCAAATTTGTGATGTCATCAAGTATAAGGTCTGAAGCTGCTCCATAGACAGTAAATTGGGAAAGATTAATTTTTTTGAAATACACTGAAAGCAAAGAACTGAATTGGGAAAGATGGTAACAGTGATACTGAAAGCACCCAGAGACACTGAGTATATGGGTACATTTTCTGTTAAAGAACTGTGAACACTACTATAGAATAAAGCTCATTTGGGTATAAACAGTCAAACAAACATTATGTAGGTCCACAAAATGAGTCTCCCATTTATTGTCAGTAGAGGAGCTCCAAACTTTATACCAGATGACATCACAAGTTTGAGTCTTACTTCTCTGGTTTCTGGCTTTATGAGAGTCGCTCATGTTCACAAATATTGATTGAACTTTCCTTGGCTGTGTAAATAACATATTGGAATTCTTCATTTGGGTGGTGTTCCCCTTTAAAGGGTAAGTTCAGAATTAATTAAGGTGAGTGGTCAGTCCACCATTCTCAGTGGGGAATACCACTCAAATGATCTGTCTGTGGTCCAGGACAGCACAATACATGTTGGTGAACAACAGCCGATATTTATATTTGGACTTTTCTCTTGTTTACTCAGGGATTTAGGAGAACAGCTATTCCTTGTTGAAGGACAACATATGATTCCCAAACAGTTTGTAAACGGCAACATACCCTACAAGTATTTTGTTTACAAGCACCAGGGAAACCATTATGAGGGTAAATTTGAATCCATCTACCAGAAAGATTCAACACAGCCAACAAACAGATGCCTAATTATCAGGGATGACTACTTGACACTTGAAGGTACAATAGTGTCTATTTGATGCTTTTTCTTATACATGTTGCAATTTTAAAATTAGAGTGACTCTGATAATCAAATGTGTTTATATGTCAAGGGGAGTGGCACCAGTATGATGATGTCATACACTCAGAGCTGAAGGATGGCTGGTTTGGCAAAGCCAAGAAAAACTTGCTCAAGGGGCGAGGGTTGGCTGGAGTGGTGATGCTCCACACAATCTTTGATCTGCTTAAAACCTGGAGGGAAGTGAATCTAAGGAACTTCTTCTTCCAGCTCTGGCAGTTCTTTTGTACATTCAGTTATCCCTTGGTCCACGATGGCATGGCAAGGCCATTGGGAATACCATATGGAGAAGAAGAGGTAGATTTTACCTTACTTTTTGATTAATGATTTGCAGAGCAATACTGTATATGAGCATCGGTTAACCAAACATTTATAATGATTCTGAAATAACAACTATTTGCATTCCATTTACAAGTTTGATAATCAATTGATTTGCCTACTGGAAAGTTGTTTTCTATTTATAAGAGAGGATAGCTGGAGAAATATGTGCAGTACATCGTGTTTGTGTTTTGTTTCAGGTGAGGGAACTATTAAGGGAGTTCCTAAAGGACCACATCATTCCAAAGCTGGATAAAAGGGGTGAAAATCAGCCATTTTTCCTCTCAGATAATCTGCGCACCGGGATTATTGCCCTGCTTGTTTACAACAAGTACTTGAAAGAGAACCCCACCAGAGGTCAACTCTCTCATCTATGCCAACTCCTCTGTATGCCGAAAAAGCCACGGGAAGAGTTTCTCACCTACTGGACAGAATTTACAAGAGGTTTACCTGATCAGACAAGGTAAATTGCTCATTAGATAAATCAAATGATTGCTTTTAGTCATGGAAGGAAGAGTGTTATATGCTCTTCCTCACACTGACTTGTAGAATTGAAGAATTGAACAAGAACAATAAAACTAATGCTATATGAATCTTCTTAGTCTTGCAGATTATGTTGAGACACTCTATAGCTGTGCAAGAAGAGAGAGAGTAGAGGAATGGATCTTGGTCATCCCTCTTGTGCACCTGTTGAGAGGAGACAGCAAGCCCTTTGAGCCAGTTCCACCTGTCAGGGATCCACAATTTGAATCATGGACAGGGATCAAATGTATAAATATCAACCATGATCCATGGTAAGTCTAAATGGGATGGTTAGCCATGGTCTGTGCTGTAAATATAACACTACTTGTAGTTTTCTTTCACAAGGATTGTCTATTCCAAAATCAGAAACAGCTAGTTTGTTGAAATACGTTTTATTAAAGGAGAATACAGCCCATTTTCAACACATAAATATGTATTGTATTTACCCTCGGGAGGTACTATGATGATAAGCAGAAGGTTCGACTCGATCCCAGAGCTGAGATCCGTACGCCCGCTGGGTAAAACATAACACTTTGGATTTCTGTGATTCAGTTGGAAACACTCAAATAAGCTCTCAGTTTGCCCTCAAATCATGCAGCACATGTCTTGGATTCTGAACTCCCATTGACTTAGCATTGCTGTGTGAGGTGAGGCATGCCAATGTAGAGTCCCAGTGGGTCTAAGGATCTCGGCTCTGGAACCGAATTGAACTCTGCTTATCATCATAGTACCTCCTGAAGGTAAGTAAAATACATATGTAAGTGTTTGAAAAATCGGTGGTCTTCCCCTTAAGTTGAAACATTATCAGATTGAGTGTGATCAGTGTTTAGGACATTATGCTAAAGGAAAAGGAAAATGTGTTGGCCACTCTCTTCTTTTAACAGTTTTCTTTACCCCCATTGAGCACAGGTTTAGAATTACTACCTTGCTGTCATTTACTTGTGTTATGCCCATTTTAACATTATGGTCGTCCAAGAGATGACATTTTCAAGCCAAACTAACATTGGAATTTCGCTTTTAATTTGATTTTAACAATAATAAAAATGTTGGCATGACTGAGGTCTCTCCAAATCCTGTTTTATTCTCCAGTGCTTTGAGCACAAATTACTTTGGAACCTGTTCTAATAATTTTGTAACACAACCCTCTCTCTGAATTAGGGACCTGATCAAAGCCATGAGAAATCACAAACATCTGTTAGAGTTGGACCACCTTCTTGTGCGGTCTTGGCTATCTCTGCTGGGAATGGATCAAATAAAGTGCTTCATGTCCATTACACACGTTGACCTTTTGGACATTCTTCATCACCTGCAGTTCAGTCTAAAATCTGGAATTTGTTACAACACCTATAAGGTATGTATTTCCATGTAGATCTACTGTATATTCTATGCAGTTTTCACACAAAAATACAATAGGCCTGTACAAATATTCACAAAACAACACAAATTGTTAAATTCTAACAATACATTAATTTAAAATTACTGCATATAATCAATGATATTAGACATGACTGATTAGTCAAGTATGCTAAATAGTTCCCCTTTCCTTCTGTAACAATAGTTATTTTCCCCAATAGTACAATATATTGCAAAATTGTAAAGAGATAGAGTGACTCTCTTACAATCATTTAGATTTATTTGTAAGACATAAGACATTTATGGTGATTTAAATCCATGCCGTAAACCTGAATGGTTATTAATGTAGTCTTTTTCATTTTTACTGTGAAGACATTGAGAGAATTGGTGTCACATCTCAAGAAAGAAAATCACCAGGGTCCCAGGTAAAATACAGCATATCGCAAATCAGTAAAATATCCCAAATGTACAAGTTCTTAAAATGAATTGTGAGTCTTAAGTTACACGATTTTAACCACTTTGGTTCCTCTGTGTTGTCAGTCATGATGACAGATATGGGGGATTTTGCTTGGAAATGGCAGTGAGACTCCTTGGGACAATCTGTAAACGAACAAATGAGCAAGATCGCTGTGACATTCCACTTGAGTTCCTCAGTCTGGTTTGTCAGATTGCAGAGAGTTTCAACTGCATCAATTCACAGGTAAATTCATCCATCAGCTTTGTCTGTTTGACAAGTCTATCCTATCTGTCACCAGACTCAAGTGTAGTTGGGGTGCTATATGCTAGTACCATTGCATACTAAGCACTATAAAGGTAATCATTTCCTTGTGAATAGAGAATTATTAATAAGACTTATTTTGATCACTGTAATTCCAGTCAAAAGAAAGACTCAAAGAAGAAGCACTTGGAGAGACCCTGGAGATAATGAGGGAATGGCGGAGAAATACCTTCAGAAACAAATTGCTCAGTGAATGGCACCGGGGTACAGAATTTGCATCACCATATGAAATTGAGGTAAGATTTTTAAGCAAAAATGTATTATTATATTTGTTTGCACGTGATTTAGAAAATCACCTGTTCCACCCAAGGGCCTAAACAGGGCTAGCCAGGACTCATGCCACTCAATTGTCTTGATAACAACAGTTAGTAGTGGTGGTTTTGATCTTATGTATACGGTTGATCTGGGCTTAGCCTTGATAAGACTTAGTTAGCCCTACTGTGGAAAGCAAATTATTGAACTCCATGTGCTGTTTGGTTCTCTAGGTCTGGAACAAGTTAATCTCCCCCTTCGTTAATGAGGAACTTAACTCATTCTGGAAAAACACCTTCTTAAACGACTTTGAAGGAAAACTAAAACAGGTACCGGTGAGGTTGGCTTTGTATTTATCTTAGCATGGCCTGACATGTTGAGTTTTCATAACAAATCTGTGGATGCCTCTTTGTCAGGAGAACTCAGCGAATCTGATTGGAATTTACTGTGACAAGATGGAAGAAGTGAGCAGAACAAGTCCTTTGTTGTGTAACTCACTGGAGAAATGTGCCTTGGAAGCAGTCTCTGCTATTTGCCAGGTGCATACACAGATCCCTACTCCAGTTATTGTTTGCAAGCTTTGAGTTATCCTGATTTATGTCTCACTACATGTTCATCATTCCCTGATTAGAATAAATCTGGGAAAGCTGTTTCCTCTTTGTTGGAGAAACATGATATCAGCAAGTTTGGGAAGTTGATGTCTGTGATCATTCTGAAATCATGGCCCACATATGCCAACGGTGGCTATATCGAAGATGAGGAGTTGGAGATAGAACATCTTCTCAACTGGACCATCACCAAAAGTATCTTCCAATTAAAAGGTGCACATCTGAATATTCTGTAGACTCCACAATATATGACTCTGCAAACAAAACAACAGATGAACCCAGGCCTAGTAACAGAATTCAGAATTTTCAACAATTCAATTTTAAAGATTGCTGGTTTTCCAGGTGCAAAAGGAAAACTGATTGACCAGTTGTCAGATGACGCTCACATGAGGATGGCTTTGGCAACTTCAGCATTCAAATCTGTGACAGAGAAGTTCCTCACTGGAAACATCAAAATCAAGACTCTGAAACAAATCCTTCAGAAGGAACATGAATTCACTGAGTTGCTGAAGATAGGTGATTATGATGGAATTAATTTCTTTTCTTTTTTTTTAGATGTTTAAGTAATTCCACCTCACTATCTCTGTATATTCACACAAGTGATATTCCCACTACAGATGGCCTGTGTGATGATAGCCGTTGCAAGGATGACAGAGCCAT
This sequence comes from Parasudis fraserbrunneri, assembly GCA_900302295.1. NCBI lineage: Eukaryota > Metazoa > Chordata > Actinopteri > Aulopiformes > Chlorophthalmidae > Parasudis > Parasudis fraserbrunneri. The sequence goes on from OMKL01046067.1 coordinate 16,645, forward strand.
GAGAAAATTAATGAGATGGAGAAAAGAAGAAGCTGAAGCTGTTTGCAGCGACAGGGAGTTGGTCAAAGATCTTCTACAGATCTGTCAGGAGCTTAAACAGCATGTCAAAGGTCAGTGGAATTGGTACAGTATGGCAATGAAAAGAATGTCAACAAAGATCAGTCATACCAATGGTGCTTAATGTAAATGGAAACACCCCAGTTGCAGGGTTCGTGTTTGAGGTACTGTTAGGCCTAAAACAAAATGTTAACTCAGAACTACAAGAAACACATGTATATCCCCATGCATCCCAAATTTAGATCGAGGACCAATATCTACATTAGATGGATCCAGATAGCATCCACCAATTGTAGAGTAATTACTGTTGCTATTACAAATTTAGATGTTTTTTATACACACAGTTCAGTCAGGAACACTCTCGTCATAATAATTAAATCATTTCTTGTGGCAAATGGTTATACTGTTGTATTTGGCGATATAGGCTCTGCTCTCATGATGCTCTCAGTGCAAATCCATGCAAGCCTGCAATGGATTTGGCTGAGAGCGCAAATAAAAATCCTCCCCATGGGGACATCCAGAGCAGAGCCTTAGCAACCACATTCTCAGATGATGTCATACTGACAATTGAGACATTAAGCCAGCATGGCATGTAGAGAGCATATCTAGATGTTAGAATAGTTTGATGCAGGTGGAGACTGGGATGGTGGAGGGAGTTTTAACGAACGCCATTGTGCAGCAATGCAGCATGCATGGTGTGCAAGCAGCGGCAGAGTGCAGCCATGCACTGAACAGTGGGAGGCAGAACAGCTTAAATGGAACACCCTGTTGACAGAGTGTTAGTCTTGTTGATTATGATTGGTGCGCATTCTGATCAGCTGCTCAGAATGACTGGCGCATATGACTTGCGTGTCCTGCATGAACTAACGCTAAGCTACATTAACTATTATTGTGGTTGTCCTCATTTACAATGCTGTGGGTCCCTGCAAATGGTCCTAGGTACTTGCACTCACTTAACTATGTGCAACCAATGGCTTTGCCAAGTTTCAGGCTGATTGAAGAAGTTTATCCCAGGAATTAATTTTTCCATACTGTGGAAACACAAGAATATATTGTTCTTAGAATTACTGCATTACTTAAAGCCTATAGTTTATTCTTAGGTTTTATTAATTTTATTCAAGCATATACATATTCAAACTAACTGTAAATTGACTAACATGGTAGACTACCTGTTATTCGCTTGCCAGTGTTCAGTATTAAGCCTAGCTCTAGAGTTCACTGATGTTTTACTGGAGATTTGAAAGAAGATGTAGTCTGGGACTTGGCCATGTCTATTACACTGCCCTCTCAGGTTGGATGTACTGAACCATTCTATTTTTTTTCTTCTCTAATTAATAATGTCACCTCAATCCACAGTTGATTTCAAGGACTTAGAGGAAAAAAATAAATGTAACATAGAGCTGATGACCTTGGATCACTTAATGGAAGTTTACAGACTTGATGGGCACATGCCTGATGTAACTGGGCAGGTCACATACTTCAGCCTCAGTGAAAACACAAGGGAGATGGCATCCAAACTACATTCCATTAGGGAGAGCTTGATCTTCCAAACATGCTGGAAGAACCGAGTTGAAGAACTGTCAAAAGACCAACATGACACAGAAGCCACAGAACAACTTGATGGAGCTGAAGAAATCTACACCATTGATCTGATCCACAGCAAAATTTTCCAGACTTGCTACACTGAGTACAAAAGGATTTATGACTGTTTAAAGTCTGGCACTCTGACATTGGAAGAAGTGGACTGCATCTTTGAGGTCTATAAAGGAAAGTACCATGACCTGAACAAAGATCTGGAAGTCATGTGCAGAATCAGTCCATCTGATAACAGGAAATGGATCAGAGACCGGATTCACCAGATCGAACACTACCATGATCTTCATCTTGCATTGGAATCAGCGAAAATAATCATGGATGTCAGGGAAGCAGTATGTCCAAATGGAGATTTTACAGCACTGGAGAAGCTGTCTGAAATGGTAAGTATTGAAAACCTTGCAACTTATGCAGTCTTTGGCTACTACACAAGCTGACATTTAGTTAAGTAAGGGCTGTCTAAGCCATTAGACTTGGACCCCTGTCTATGCCATATAGTTTGGACCCTTTTAATTACCACCCATGGCTATACTACTGTAGATATTTGAATTAGAATAAAATCCCCCTCCCAAATTCACTGAATTGAAAGTTAACCTAACCTCTACTTTCAAAACCAATTGTTGCTAAAATCATCATCATATGGGCAACAACTGTATTAAAGATGGCTGACCCCATGTGTGATGTTATTCAGTCTTCCTAATCTAACCCACAATGCAAAGATTCTAGCTTAATGTTAGTGCTAACTTTAGCTACGAAACATAGAGCTAATGTCAGCTTCCAAATATTACAGCAAAACATTTTACTCTTCCCAGAGTTGTCATACCACAGTCACAGGAAAGGGCATCTACTTATCACAAGCCTTGTTATTGGGATATCTGGTCATTGGAAATAATTGTTTTCACCAGGTTACCCATGGATTTGCATTGAAATTAAAGATTTGTGGAGTTTAAAAGTAGTTTCTACTGCCTTTTGACTTTCTGAGTCACTAACCAGGACTCTAAAGGCTATTGGAGTCGACTCTCCATCACTCATGGTAACATTACCAAGCATTAGATCCAACATTAGCTTATCCTCACTGGCTTGGCACCTTTGTGTCGTGTTTTCTTCCATAGCCCGTATAACTGTCTGCTGGCTAGCTCCAGAGCTTTACAGCTGATTGTCACAACATTGTCTATACTACTATACACTATACTACTATGTCCATACTACTATGCACTCCAAGTGAAGCACTTGAGTTTGGCACTGTTAGACAAACAATACCACTTACCCTTGACCACCAGAGGTGTACCCCTTGCTGGCTTTGTTGTACACACTTTGTAAATCGCTTTGGATTAAAGCATCAACTAAATGACTAAATGTAAATGAAACATTGATTGGGAGTGGATAATCTTCCTGTCAGTCACCACTGGTCTGGTCAGAACTCTTTGTGCTATTCACATGTACATCTATGTAGAAAAGGGCTATGTCATTGCAGACAGCAATTTGAGCCCTTTCAGTTCGCCTTTAACTGGAAACTGCTGCAATACACTGTGGAGTATTTTACAGATTATGTCAAACGCAGAGACAGACATCTTTTATACAGTTGCCCATTGTTAGATTCGTGAATCATACCATTCAGCATTTCAACACAATTTCTTGTGGCTCTGTTTTCAGGATGCGGCTGACTTCAAGAAAAATAGCCTGAGTTGCATTGACAAGGCTTTGTTGGATGCCAAAAATGTCCTCAAAGACATCACAAACGATCGCAGGGAATGTCTTCAGGAGCTCAGTCTGAGGAAAAACTTTGTCCTGTGGGTTAAAGGAGCACTTGGAGGTAAATGTTTTGTCACCAATAAACACAATTAAGCAACATCAGTAAGTGTAGAACAGCGATGAACAATCCAAAATGTAATTCCAGATATCAACGAGCTCAAAGTGTTTGTTGACCTGGCCTCCATCTCTGCTGGAGAGAATGACCTGGATGTGGACCGGGTAGCCTATTTCCATGATGCGGTCCTTGGTTACTCTTCAATACTCTACAGACTTAAGCCTGATGCAGACTTTCAAGCCTTTAAGGAAGCATTGACAGAGCTGTGGAAAGCACTTGAAAATGACAAGGACATACCAAAGAAGCTGGTTAGACTCAATCCTTTATGTTACAGTTGATTATATCTCTGCTCACTACTGTAGCTACCTTTTCTTTATTCTACACTTCATCTTCAGAGCAAACATCTTCGAGTTGTACCTTGAATGCACCCAGCAAGTCTCCTTGATATGCTGCAAGAACGTAACGTTTTACTTTTAACAAGTGACATTAACCATAAAATGAATGATTACCGCTCATGGTTATCTTTGTTAAGTTCAGTAGTCTTATTATCTAATTGGAAAAAAAAACAAGGAGTGGTTATTATTTAATCTGTCAGAGAGGGATCATTGACATTTTAATAGGGACACACAATGAAAATATTTGTGTTTGGCCTGTGATTACAGCGGGACACAGCACGCCATCTGGAGTGGTTAAAATCTGTGAAGGAAAGCCATGGATCTGTTGAGCTTTCATCTCTGTCCTTGGCTACATCCATCAATAAGAAAGGAATATACATTATCAAGACACAAAACCATAAAAAGGTATGGTAAATAAGAAACTTGGAAGGTCAGAGTTATCAGATTTTATTGATGTTTTTCATCCACCCTGCTACAGTAGTGTTCACTTGCCAAAGTCGGAAGGAACATTGCACGAATAACAAAGTAAATCATTTGAAACACTGAAACTATGGCTTTAGGCCACTACAATTTAATAAGTTGATGATATTGTTTTCTACTGTACTCTACCAAAAATAATGTGATTCTTACCACTTTTGGTTTTGATTGTGACTGAACTAGTTAATAGCGGTGCCAGCAAAAACCTTTCAAGGGGAGACTAGCCAAGTTGGTCTTACTTTCTGTAATATGTCATGTGAGCTGCAAAAGGTGTGGCATTGGCGGGCTTACTTCATCCCCACTTTAGGAGACTAGAACAGGCACAGGCTCCATACACCCCAATGAGAGATGTAGAGGTTGTGGCAAATGTGGCAGTTTTTTTCTTTACTGTTGAAAACAAAGTAGTTATTAGTCCGTATCTTAAGTTGAAGGTGTTCTGAACATTCTGACACTAAATAAAAAATTTTCTGATCTGTAGATTCAGTGCAAAACAAATTTGAGACTTGTCCAGCGATCTAACAGTGTTAACGATGACACCTGTTTAAAGGAGACAGGAACTGTTCCATTTTCATCCCATTGGTGCAGCTTTAAATGTGTCATTATATCAGTTGCAGGGATATTATGGATTCACCCTGACTACCGCCACTGCAGCAGCAGATCCTAGGTGTGAACGCGATCATAATAGTAATAATAATAATAATAATAATAATATTAGCAATAGCTTTCATTCAAATCTTTTCAAATTTACAGTGCACATTCATGACCCCTAGAGGATGAACTTTATTGATTTTGGTGACCCAAACCAAAAGTGGAAAGAATCATATTATTTTTGGTAGACCCCATGACCTTTCCTCTAGCGCCGCCATCAGACCAAACTTTCAATATTCAAATTAGTGTGTACGTGATAACTCGAGTAGCTTTCATTCAAATCTTTTCATATTTGCTGTGCACATTCATACACCCTAGAGGAAGAAACCTATTGATTTTGGTGACCTCATGACCTTTCTTCTAGCACCCCCATCAGGCCAAACTTTCAGTTTTCAAATTAGTAATTAGTAATTAGATAATTGATAGGCCAAATCATATGACCGCCAGATCCAATAAAATTTTGGGAAAACACATGGTAAACAGGAAGTGATTCATTACTTGTTAATGCATTGTCCTATTTCGACCAAACTTGACAAGTATGTTTGCCTTACAATAGCAAGGAGGCCTGTGAAGTTCTGAGTCATCAGGCCTCATGGTGGCGCTATTCTCATGAATGAAAAATATGAACTACTCCTTAACGGCTCGAATTAGGGGCATGGTCACAAAAGTGGATTGAGAGTAAGCGCCGTTCGGGGATATACCTGCTGACGACAGCACATGTCTAGTTTTCCTTTATTACAGCATCTTTGGTACCAAAGGGCATAACTTATCAACATTTTTTAGACTTTGCGACATTGTTTATCCGACTCAGTAGGCTGTTCGTGTGCATAGATGAGAAATAAGATATGCAATTGCTGGATCTTAATTAATATTTGATCTGCAATGCCTAGTTTGACAGTTTGATCTAAATTTCGTGAGCCAGGTGCACTGCAGTTCCGGAGTAGGGTGTGGGAAAAACATGGCTCATTTGCATGTAAAGCTACAAACACAGAAACAGCCTGTCGAGAACGGGACTGAAACAGAGGGTTATAGAGGCATGCTGGAATGCATAATCTGAGTGGTATTTTCAGCAAAAAACTTCAAAGACATGTTTTGTGGACCTCAAGTATCATGTGGGACCTTTAATATCCTGCACATTTCTTCCGATAGCTGAGTTTGGAGACTGCCCTGATGCTGCAAATTCCAGATGGTCCAGAGAAAAACATGATGCGCAACTATGATTTAGAGGAACTGAGAGAGTTGCAAAATAAACTCATGCTTATGTCTGGGAAAGGGGACCAAAGTCAGAGAGAGGTTGATTACTTTGCTGAGGTATGGTGATTGGTCATATTTTTTAAGATTTTCTTTTTTTATTTAATGATTGATTTGATGATTGATATTAGATAGATTAATGTTATATCTAGCACATAAACTATCTATTACTACTACTACTACACTACTACTGCACATTGCTGTCTACCTGTTTGCTGGATACTACCGGTAGATCATCTATATAAAATGTGCAGTGCCTCAAGCCACAACAGCATCCCAGCTTGCTTGCACGACATAGCTGGGCTGCAGATAATGGTATACTATTTCCCAATGTACTAGCAATTTCGCTCATATCCGCTCAAACTCACAACATGTATCACACACCAAGCACACCTACTTGTTTGTTGTATTATTATATGTAGTCTGGCAAGATCTGCGAACAAGATAACTCACTCCAACTCTGTAAAAACCCACTTTTCTAGCTCAATTTGTAGTTATAACGCTCGCTTACGCTATCCTCTTATGCTGCATTTTCATTAAATGCGCTCCCATAGAATCGACCATCTACCTCCACGGCAGCTTTATCAAAACATAAAAACACAGACGTTTCCAGATAAAACATTTTGACTACAAATGGGTCTATAAAAGTGGATTTTTTTATAAAGTTTGCTAATTAGATAATACTACAACAAACAAGTAGGTGTGCTTAGTGTGTGATTTCCTCTTTCGGGTTTGAGCGAATATGAGCAAAATCACAAGTACATAGGGAGACTGTATGACATAATGTGCAGCCTAGCTATGTGCAAGCATGCTGGGACACTGTTCCTCTATGGTGCCTCTACGTCTTTCCTGCCTCCCTTCATTGTATTCATAGTATTCTCATGGTGTGTCATGCCTACCAATATAGCACAATGCCACAGCTCATTGGCCATGGTTGTCATTTAATGATAATCCCCTGTGATTTGATTACAATCACCTGTTTGCCTACTGTATGTCTGCGATGGAATACTATGAATGCTATTAATACTATCACAACAGCCATAACTAATGAAATACTTGAATTTAACAAATCCGTCTAGTTAAGATAAATGTCATATTTTTTTTAAAGACCTTTGAATTCATAATGTTTTCCTGTAATGGAGTATTATTTATATTTGAAGTGTGTGCATTCTTCTTGCCCAAGCATTTTCTCGCGAAGTGTTTTCTAGCTTATTTCTTCAAATACAGGAGGAAGTCATGAAACTGCTGATTTTTTTTTACTTGCCCTATAATATCCTTTTATCTTCCTTATCTTTAGGTTTTTGACAATGTCCAAAGACTTGCCAAAGCATATGTAGATCTTTATGCTGCAGGAAACCCACTGTTCAGATGTTGGGAGGCTAGGATTTATTGCAAAACTCAGAGTGACTCATGTATTACAATGGACTTCAACCATGACAACGTCCTACAAAACCTCACATTTAGGGGCAAAACAGTTCAAAAGCTAATAGAGTTGAGCAGGATGATGGAGCTGTTCCTAGATGACTGGCAAAACTTCATGGACAAACAACGATCTGAGCATTACTACCTTAACTACTTCACTGCAGAACAGATAGTCTACCTCTGCAGTGTTTTGAGTGAACCGCACCTGAATGCAGAAATGGATGACAAGGCATTGATGATGCTCTCTTTCATCAAACCCAACTGCACAGTGTCAGATGTCAAGAAGACTTGGACAAAGTTTCACAACCAACTCGCCACAAGCAAGGGGAAGAATGAAGACATCCTATTTAAAACCTTTTTTGATCACCAGGATGACACAAAAGATATCTCCTCTGCTTGTGTGAACCTACTTTCAATTGATGATCCAGTGGAAGAGATGGACCAGGCTGATGGTTTAAGAAAACTGCATGTGGTGTGGAATGCCTACATGAGGAACACTGGGATCATTCTCAATGACTCTTTGGATGTAAGGAGTTTAGGAGGTCTGCTAGAAATGATGACAAACACAAAGAACCAGGATGAAGATGAATGGGAGGAACCAGTGCTCTCAGACACAAGAGATAACACAGTAAGAAGAAAGCTCCCAAAAGGCTTCCTTTCTGGTCAACCTAACCTTATAATCTGTCCACATGATGAAATCCTGGCCTCAAGTATCTGCTTGTACATGACCAGTGATTATGAGCAGTTGCCCACCTATGATGAAGTTCTCCTGTGTAACCCTGCCACAACCTATGAACAAGTGGAGCTTTTCCTGAGGCGATGTCTCACTCCAGGTTGTCTTGGCCAGAAGATCTACACACTGCTCTTTGCAGACCATCTAAGCTATGATGTTAGCTACGCAATGGAGAAATATTTTCAGAAACTGAGTTCACAGCACAAACGCGATTACAGTCTGGTGATCTACTGCAGCTCTGACAAAGAGCATACTTATATTCCCACTGCATTTAGTCAGTTTAAAAGAGACTTTGTGCCACAAGAGCCACTAGGGAAGATCCAGAACTACTTGTCCAGACACTACTCTGTCCATTCAGAACAGGACAGTGCTGCATCTGTTTTCAAAGATGGAAAGTCTTCTGGGATTGTGTCTTCCACACGGGCAGGAGTTGGTGAGTCTGAGGTTGTTGTTGTTGTTTTGTAGATATCACTTCTGGGGACTCAGTTACCCAATGTGAAATTATATTTATATAATTTTATATTTGCAGGCAAATCTTTGTACATACAAAGGTTGTATGAAAGGCTGGAGGGAAGAGTTGGATCGGGAAATGCATTTAAGAAATGCATTCGATTAACGGAACCTGCGATTAATGAACATAAGATTCTTCAGTCCTTGTATGACACTCCAAGAGAGAGCGACCACAAGATGTTTCATTTTGATGTTACATCCTCGGTAATTATTCTTTTTACAGTCCTGATATTGAAAATCTTTGGATGCTATGTGCAATGCTGTGGCTCTTAGCCAACCTTTGACTTGTTACATGGATTTTCTTTATTTTTTTGGCTTTAAAATAGTATTATGTTTTTTGTACATATAACAATGCTAATTATATTATCCAGGTGCAGAAAGGTTTGCATGAATTCTTATTCAAGCTGTTCTTCCTACGATACTTGATGGATTCTGATGGACTGATGTGGCAATGTAACCAAAACCACTTGTATCTCATTGAGTTACTGGAATCCACACCTGAGCAGCCCAGATATGCCTCCACATCTGTAAGTTGAGCTATATCTACACTGTCTACTATGAAATGTCTTGTCAAATCAAATAATTCTATGCATTTCTGTCTTCTTACACTCATCTTTTTTCCACCTACACACAACCTCAATGATCATCTCTCACAATAAGACAGATGGAGAGAAAAAGAGTTAGGATAGAGTGAGACTCACTGAAATGTGATTTATATCTCAGTCATAGCTACATTTTACAAAATAAATTGTCTGCATTTGTTGGGGAAATTATTTAGTCATTTGCATGATATAGACTTGATGACCAATTAAGTTTAAAATGAGTTTGAGCAAATATAGTCTCTAACTGTGTATAGTGATCTAATTGATTCTATCAAGATCACTATTTTGCATTCCACTTTATTGTAATGGGACTAATCAAGTAGACTTACATCTTGACCTTTTTTAGGATCTGAAGAGAAACTTCGCATTCTATGAAGTATTTCCAAAGGTTCTTTGCCGTCCACCAAAGGAGGTTATGACGTTGGAATTGGAAATGAGGAGAGGACACAGTCCTGACATCGAGGATGATGACCCTCTCATGGATGATGAGTGTTTCAGGAGTGATGCCTATCAAAGGCCATACCAGTATCTTACACGTTTTCACAATGGTGACAGTCTTGACAACTTCACTTACCATGGCATTGAAGGAACACATGCAGAATGCCTTCAAATCTTCTTCATATACTGTGGCATAATTGATCCATCCTGGGCAGAGCTGAGAAACTTTGCCTGGTTCCTTAATCTTCAATTGAAAGACTGTGAAACCTCAGACTTCATGAACTTTGAGCATGTTGGAGACACTCTACGGGGATTTAAAAACTTTGTGGTTGAGTTCATGATCTTGATGTCCAAAGACTTTGCTACTCCATCACTCTGCATCACTGATCAGAGCCCTGGGAGGCAACTGATAGACCTTGAGGGACTCAGTGAAAGAGACTTGGCCCCATTTCTCATCAGGAAAAGGTGGGAATCTGAACCACATCCATACATCTTCTTCAATGATGACCGCCAGTCCATGACTTTTATTGGCTTTCACTTGCAGGTCAATGACCAGAATGGTGTTGATGCCATTAATCCCGCAACAAATGAAGTGATCAAGAAAAACATAATAACTCGAGAGCTGTACACTGGCCTAAGAGTCCAAAGAGTCCCTTTTAATATTGACTTCGATCATCTTCCCCGAGATGAAAAGATTGAACGTCTATGCAGTGTACTTGGTATCAAATGGCCAACAGACCCTGATGAAACATATGAGCTCACCACTGACAATATACTCAAAATGATGGCGATCCACATGAGATTCAGATGTGGCATCCCAGTCATCATTATGGGTGAAACAGGTTGTGGCAAGACGAGGCTCATCAAGTTCTTGTGCGAGTTGAGGAGGTGTGGAGCACACACAGAGAACATGAAGCTGATCAAAGTCCATGGAGGTACTACCTCAGAAATGATTTATGACAAAGTGAGGGAAGCAGAATCTCTCGCAGTGACCAACAAAGAGAAACATGATTTTGATTCTGTTCTCTTCTTTGATGAGGCAAACACTACAGAGGCCATCAGCAGCATCAAAGAGATAATCTGTGACAATTCGGTGCAAGGAGAACAACTTGACTCTCAAACAGGATTGCAGATCATTGCTGCATGCAACCCTTACAGGAAGCACACAGACAAGATGATTGAGAGACTGGAGGCATCTGGACTGGGCTACAGGGTCAGAGCTGAGGAGACTGAAGACAAACTTGGATCCATTCCTCTTCGCCAGCTGGTGTATCGAGTCCAGGTGTTACCTCCTAGCATGATTCCTCTTGTTTGGGACTTTGGGCAACTCAATGACTGTACAGAGCAGATGTACATTGAACAAATTGTGCAAAGACAGGTGGATATGAACATGATTGACAAACGCTATGTCAGAAAGATAACTGAGGTGTTGTCCTCATCACAAAATTTCATGAGGGAGAGGAAAGATGAATGCAGCTTTGTAAGTCTCAGGGATGTTGAACGCTGCATGCAAGTGTTTGTGTGGTTCCACAAACATCACTCCATGTTTTCGAGGGAATTAAAGGCATTCCTCCAGAAGCAATCCCAGAAGCAAAAAAAGAAAAATGAGCGGTTGCCATCACCTGCGAGGGACAGGGTTATTTGGTCACTGCTGATGGCCATCGGGGTGTGCTATCAATCCTGCTTGGAAACAAAAGGAGAATATCAGAACACAATCAGCCAAATCATTGGTGGTGAATACACCGCAAAGAGAGTTAGAGAGGAACTCTTACTCATGCAGGACCTTCTCCTCAGTGGCGTGCCAATGGGAGAGACAATAGCGAGAAATGAGGCTTTGAAAGAGAACGTCTTCATGATGGCGATCTGCATTGAGCTAAGAATCCCCTTGTTTATAGTTGGGAAACCTGGTAGCTCCAAATCTCTGTCCAAAACGCTGGTTGCAGATGCAATGCAGGGCCAAGCATCACATTCTGAGCTTTACAAGAAGCTCAAGCAGATTCATCTGGTGTCTTTCCAGTGCAGTCCTCATTCAACTCCTGAAGGCATCATCAACACATTCAAACAATGTGCCCGCTTCCAAGAAAGCAAAAACTTAGAGGAGTACATCTCAGTAGTTGTTCTTGATGAGATTGGATTGGCCGAAGATTCCCCTAAAATGCCATTGAAAACCCTACATCCCTTACTGGAAGAGGGTTGCATTGATGATGAGCCACTACCTCACAAAAGGGTGGGATTCATTGGCATTTCAAATTGGGCATTGGACCCTGCCAAGATGAATCGTGGAATCTTTGTGTCCCGTGGTGACCCAGACCAGAAAGAGCTTATCAAAAGTGCAAAAGGGATAAGCTCATCTGACATCATGACTCTTGAGAAGATCAAACACCTCTTCAAACCCTTTGCAAATGCATATATGACAATATGCCAAGAGGGTAAAGGTTTCTTTGGTTTGCGGGATTACTACAGCCTTGTCAAGATGATCTTTGCTATTACCAAAGAATTGAAGCAGAGACCTACTGCAGACCAAATCACTGAAGCAGTCCTGAGAAACTTCAGTGGAAGAGATGATGTTGATGTGGTGAGCATATTCAGCAAAGAGCTGGAAGATAACTTCACAAATGACAGCATCAATGCTATTGATTTGGTACAACAAAACATCCATCCAGTTTGCCAAACCGAGGAAAGTCGCTATCTTCTAATCCTCACCAAAAACTATGCAGCTCTCCAGATCCTCCAACAGATGGTCTTTTCGGGCCAAAGCCATCCAGAGATCATCTTTGGATCAAGTTTCCCCAAGGATCAGGAGTACACTCAGATATGCCGGAATATCAACCGTGTCAAGGTCTGCATGGAGACTGGACAGACAGTGGTGCTTCTAAACCTCCAGAACCTGTATGAAAGTCTTTATGATGCTCTCAACCAATACTATGTGACCCTTGGGGGTCAAAAGTATGTAGATCTCGGGTTAGGAACCCATCGTGTGAAGTGCAGAGTTCACGAAAACTTCAGGCTGATTGTCATTGAAGAGAAAGAGGTGGTTTACAAACAGTTCCCAATTCCTCTGATCAACAGGCTAGAGAAGCACTACCTTGACATCAACACTGTCCTCAGGGATGAACAAAAGGACACTGTCAAGCAACTACAGAAATGGGTCCATGACTTTATCTCCTCAAACAGTCAGCACTCCATGACAAAACAACATGTGCCATGTGATGTCTTCATTGGCTACCACTCAGACACCTGCTCCTCTGTAGTCCTTCAAGTAACAGAGAAGCTGAACGCGAATGAGGAGGTCGATGCTCAGAGTGTTCTGGGTAAAGCAAAGCACATTCTGCTGAACTGTGCAACTCCAGATTCAGTAGTTCGACTGGATAAATCCCACCTGTTTGACGAGGAAAGAGAATGCTTGGCCGAAGAATATTTCAAAGGCGAGATGCACAGATCTCTGGGTGACTTCATGGTCTCTCACACACAACAAATGGAGCAGTGCCAAGTCTGCTTTACCGAGGTAATTTTTCTATTCTAAGCTGTCAATTAAATCGATTCAAAATTAATGTTTGAAATTAGGGAATTATGCTGTTATACTTATCCTTGTACTTTCTTTGAAGGTTACAACATTTTCCAGGCTATTGACTGCAGCAGATACTGAACTACTCCAGGAGATGGTCAAGCTTGATGACATCGACCTGCTGTCACTACATCAATTTGACACAGAGTACTCCTTCCTTAAGAAAATCAGGTATGCATATATAATGTAAAGGGCATTTTGATAATGTGGCTCTGATGTATGATAGTATACAGAGTAGGAGTGGTTCTCCATACTCTACACAAAGTAATGACACAGAAATAGGCTAACACCATGTCTTTATTCCAATACTAGGGACTTTCTTGACTCAACACATGCAGACAAAGCCCTCATCATCCAAACAGACTATGATGAGGACTCCCACAGCATGAACATTCTTTCATCAGCCAAGTAAGTAATTTATGAATATTAAAGCCAGCCTAATTTAAGATCTTTGGCGCCGGTACCAATTTAGACATTTGAGAGCTTACATTTCCGAGTTTCTGGTAAGGGGGAAAATATATATACATATATATTTTATTTTCATTTTTATTTTGGGTGAACTGCCCCTTTAAAGCAATTTTTTTTATTTTAACAAAACTTTTTATTGCTTATTGCTTTAACATTAAACAAGTCAGGAAAGGATTTTTGCCTCACACAAATAAATCTATATTACGCTTAGAATAAGAACAATGTCAGATGTATTAACATGTCAAGGCATGTTTCTCGAGAACAAAAACATGGAACACTGATATCGGCAGATAATATTGGCTGACCTATTTCTGTCTAGCCCTAATGAATTTACAGTATTTTTCCAATATATATTCAAATCAGTCTGATGAAAGACCAATCTATCGTATAATCAATACTTTTTTCTTTGTCATATATTTTAAGCTTAACTTTGTTAATTGATATTTGGATTCCTCAGGTATTCATGCATCAATGAAATAAACAAATGGGCCACTAATAATAGCAGCTCAAGGGTGCTTGTGTACTTTGTCACCAAACTTCCTCGCATTGAAGGTGGAACCTCCTATGTTGGATTTCAAGGTGGTGAGTATTTTTTCATTAATTCCATGCCATTTTGCAACACAGTAATCCAGTAGAGATTCAATTTATTGATGTGATATTTCAAATAGATCTAGCTTACTATGATGAGACACAGTAACCATGGCGATGGAACTCTATCTTTGATCTTTGATTGGCTACTTGTCTTTGTAATGACTTTAGTTCCAAACTAGTTAGGATATGCCCTAAGTAGTCATGGTGCAACCAAATTTTGTAACTGAATTAATTACAAACAAACTACTAGTTACTAAGGCGTTAGTGTGGACTTTACGCCCTAACTTAGGAGAGAACATATGTGTCGTTGGTGCAACCCAGTGCAGAACCCTATTCATTTATAGATTGGGTTTTTTAAGTCTCTGGGGGTTTTTTTTCTCCTTGCCTCACTAAGGACCTTGGAGGTCAGTTCACATAGATGATCTCAGAAGATCCAAAGAGTTCATATCAGATGTCCATTCTCTGAAAAATCTACGCATCAGCCAGCTCTTTGAAGAGCCACCTGAGGGTAATTCATCATGAAACATTTTTGTATTTGAAAGGATATATAATAATAATATGATAATTGTGAAAAGCTAGGAATAAAATACCATATAACTTTTCTTTCTTTTACAAGCCATGGAGACAGGTGTCACTGTTGACTATAAACCTCAAGAGCGAGACTCCCTTGTAAGTACAATTCAAAGCCCATAATAATGAAGCTTCTGAGAATAGAGATATTGATTAGGATCGCTGGCCACATCAAAATATAAACCATACGCATAAAAAATAAATTAAAATTTTTATTTGAAACTTTTATCCGTTGACTTTTTACATGCGAAGCAGCATGACTGACAATTGAGCATGTCACTAACTCAAGCAGTAACTTACTCACTTACTTACTCACGGTTAGCTGCTCTGCCCCTAGTGGCAGCTCACAGGAAATGCGCTTCGCACCTATGACACCTTGTGTATGTTCTACTGGTGCCATGATTGGAATATGGTATTTTTCAGGATTTGGGAGACGTGTTTGATACAACAGATCTGGTGATAAGTTGTGTGCAGAGTGCAGTGAGCATGCTCAGAGATCCGGAGCACGGTGGAGCACTCAGCACCAAGAGAGTTGAGAGCCTGCTAACACTTCTGGATGGCAGTGAGACGCAAGGTTAGAAACTTAACTACTGAAGGATGGAATTTAGATATCAATCCTCTTCAGGGTTACACCAATTTGTGTGCATTGCATTGTAAATGCATTTTATTTAAAATGTAACGTACCTTTTCAATTATGCATTTTGCTTTTAAGCTGCTTTCGTGAAAATCTTGAGGAGTCGTCTACACTCAATGCTGAGAGACTATGAGGCCAACACTCCATATCCAAACAAATGGGTTTTCAGAGAAGCATCGAACATCAGTGCCCTTCAAGAAGGGGGGACATTCATGTATGTTTTCCATTGATAATTCTTAAAGGGGAACACCACCCAAATTAGGAATTCAAATATGTTGTTTCCATGTCCAAGGAAAGTTCAATCAATATTTGTGAACATGAGCTACTCTCTCCCAAAGCCAAAAACCAGAGAAGTAAGAATCAAACTTGTGATGTCATCAGGTATAAAGTCTGGAGCTGCTCCATTGACAATTCAATGGGAGACTGATTTTGTGGATCCGTAAAATTTTTGCTTGAGTTTTTATACCCAAATTAGCTTTATTCTACAGTAGTGTTCACAGTTCTTTAACAGAAAATGTACCCATATACTCAGTGTCTCTGGGTGCTTTCAGTATCACCGTTACCATCTTTCCCAATTCATTGTCTATGGAGCAACGTCAGACTTTATACCTGTTGACATCACACATTTGAGTTTTAGCTCCCTAGTTTTTGGATTTGGGAGAGAGTTGGTCATTTTCATTAATATTTTTGGACTGTCATAGACCATAGGAATAACATGTATGAATTATTAAACTGGGCGTAGTTCCCGTTTAACTTGACACACATGGAACACCACACATTGATCCTGAAAGGCTGCTCATGAATTTTGCATTGAGGTTGAATGTTTCCCACAGGCACACTCTATGGAAGAAAATCCAAGCAGTCGTCACACCCCTCCTTGCAAACTTGGTGTCACTCATCGATCGGGACTGCAATTTGAACCTCTTGATGGATAGTGAGGAGGATGTCAGGAACATGTGGCTAGAGATATTTGCCTGCAAAGAGATGCTTGATGTGCCTCATGTGAGGGTGGAAAGCACGTAAGTGAATCTTAAAGAGAATGCTACCCATTCTAAGAATTCACTCAATGCCTGTTTTTCCCTTGCCCCATGACAGTTCGGTCAATATTTGTTGACTAACATGCACCACTCTCTACTTAAGTCAGAAATTGGAGAACTCTTGAATTTGTGATGTCACCTGAATGTAAAATAATCTGCTGTGTGTGCTCTTGCACCCAAATGAGATTTGAATTCTGATTTAAACCTGTTATCAATACTAGAATATGAACCTCATTTGGTTGTGCAAACTTGATTAAAGTTTTATGGCTCCACATAGTCAAGGTATCCTCATTGTACCAGTATATACCACAGCCCCATATTTTATATCCAGGTGACATCATAAATTTGAGGGTTCTCTCTTTGATTTCCAGTTTCAGGAGATAGTGGTGCATGTTCACAAATATTGAATGAACTGTCACATGTGAATTCTTAAAATGAGGGATGTTCCCCTCTTAATGTATGATTATAGCACTTACTAACTAAGAATAAAGAATTCCAGCATATCCTCCTCATGTGAAATCAGCTTGGAAATGTCTACATTCATTTGGGGCGGAGAACTTGACAGTCTACCTTTTCACACAGGTCTAAGGTGTTTATGGTGCAAAGCCATGTTACAGCTGGGATTACCATGCAGTGTGTTATGCCTTTCAGCTGGTGGATCAAAGATTTCCTGGACGAACTCATGATGCAAACTCATGAAAGTAAGTAAGGAAAAGTCTTATATCTGATATGTTAATTGAAGATCTCTGTAAATTGTCACTATTGAGAAAAAAATCACACCTGAATTAGGAATAGAAACAACTGATCACATAATGCTATCACTACCTGTCATTCGATTGCACATTGACAAGTTATGTTTTTGTAACTTGAGTGTCTTTCATTCACACTTGCAGTGTTGTCCAAACATTTCTTTTCTTTGCAGATCACAAACCGCGTCAGTTTGAGGAACTCTTTTGGAATCTCCCCCTTGGCCTTTATATGGCTCAAAAGGTTGATGACAAAACAAAGAGAGAATTTTTCCAGAGGTACCTGCAAGACTTTGTTTCCATGACAATGAAAGTGGCAACAGATGACAAATTAAGGGTAATGGTCTTTGTGATATAACTTCCTTCAATAATGCCTGCAGTGCACACCACCGTGATTGTGTTAGCATGTCAGCACATTTTAAACATGATATGACTATCTTATTTGCATTCTCTCCTCAGCTTTTGTGTGAAGCCATGACCTCCTGTGTGAATGAGCGACAGAGACGAATTCACAGTGAAGAAAGTCCTTCTCTTCCCCAAATCCACATAGCCTACCATTTCTACCGCAGTCGCCTACAGAACCTCTCTAGGATGGTGTCACTTCTGCCTCAAGTGGTTCCTTATTTGCTGAGGAACCAGGAGAATAGAGACTGCCCAGAGATGGTAAATGTACATTTGTAATCTCCAGACATTTCCTGGTTTTGTGAAATCCAATATTATGTGTAAGTAAAAGTGAATACATAGCCATTCTACAATATTGATCTATTGTAGTTTGGGGTTGGATTGTCCTATAATTTTGGTTTGTTCACACATTAGGACTTCGTGAAGAAAAAAAACACAAATAGTTCATGCAACAATTTTGCAATCATACTGAACATCACAAAACTCTCTGCCCTTCAAGGTTTTGGATGTCCATGCAGCTCTGGCATGTGTTGAATGCCTGGAGCCCCCTCCATTAGATTCTGATGCTCAGTGCCAGGACTGGCTGAAGCAGGTCAAGAGGCTTCAAGGTTCTCTGGAGCTGATCTGCTCCCAACGTAACACAAAACAATATGGAGAGAGATGCAAGAAGAGCCTCTCCAACATTCGGTAAAGGGGTATTTTCAAGAAGAAATACATACTGTAGGCATGGCTTTGAAATACACTATAACTTGAAAAGAAATTAGAGTTTGTGTTAATGATCTGTGATAATGTCATTTTGCAGCAATGGCTGGAACCGCATATACACCCTCTCCTTGTTTGTGGAACACATGCTGCTGGGCTTTGACAATGACAAGCAGCTAAAGATCCTGGTTCTTAATCACACTGGTACCTTGGGCAGAGTGAGTTGATCATCTTTGGTGTTTCACATCAATATTATTATTTTACATCTTTCAGTATAATTGCATTTTGTCATTGTTCAGGAAAAACTTTGTATTAAAGGCCCAATCTGTGATTTTTTTTGTTACCATATAAATGTGGGGTATATTCACATACATTCTTGAACAGTTTGATCAGTTGATGGAAAATAATAATAATGTTGTGATTTATTGCCAAAATATAATTATCTAGCATGCCAAAATGTCATTATATTGATTTTCCTCTCCTGAACTTTAGGTACTGGAAGGAAACTCTGATTCAAAATCTGAGAAAGCCTTTACAGCTGTGATTGAAGTACTGAAGTCTTGCAAACTAGGGGCAAGTGATCATATATGCAAGTAAGAGCTAATTTCTCCCATAAGTATGAAAATATATTAGTTTTAATCATCAACAGTTTGCTTTAGATGTATATTAATTTGATTGAATTTGCTCAAAATGGAGGTTTGGACTACAATGCGGGGTGTGCATGGGAGAACCCCAAGAGCCAGTGGACCTGCCCTGCCATCACATCTTCTGCCTATCATGCATCAGAAAATGCCTTAATGCAGGGCGAATGTACTGCCCCATGTGCAAAAATGGTGTTCCATGTGGCTTTGACCCAAACGTGTCTGAAGATATAAGGTGAGATGATACTCCTATTTACAGTCTAAACTTTTCACAAACGTTTCACAAATTATCTTCGCAACATATGGTCTGCCTTGTCAAATGACATGTTTGGGCTGCGTGCTACATGTAAGCCTATATTCTTTTTGTCAGGTCAGGACGATCCATACATAATCTATCAAATCTAAAGGATTCTCTATAATATGGTGGATATGTTGAAACACAGTTGGGCATGTTGGATCATTTCCTCAAAAACAAATATTTGACTATTTCTGAACATCCCTCATCTTTTGAGTGACAATTTTGATCAAATCTTTTTATCTAAATTGGCTAGTAC
>OMKL01046079.1:18061-28811 GCA_900302295.1 Parasudis fraserbrunneri
ACTCACTCCACTCCACACACCTAAGCACTCTCTAAACTCACTCCACACACCCCAGCACTGCTTAAACTCACTCCACACACCCCAGCACTGTCTAAACTCACTCCACACACCCCAGCACTGCTTAAACTCACTCCACACACCCCAGCCCTCTCTAAAACTCACTCCACACACCCCAGCACTCTCTAAACTCACTTCAGACACCCCAGCACTCTCTGGCCCAGCCCTCCAGTCCTCTAAACTCACTCCACTCCAGACACCCCAGCACTCTGGTCCAACGCTCCACCCCTCTAACCTCACTCCAGACACCGCAGCACTCTCTGGTCCAGTGCTCCACCCCTCTAACCTCACTCCACACACCTGAGCTAAACCGTAGACCTCTTAAAGATCCAGTACAATGATCTTTTAATTCAGTCATAAATTTTTTATTATGGAATATTAATGTCATGAGTATAAATTGTTCAGCTTCAGATGTATCATTTGATTTGTTCTAACAGTTTTAGTGCACCCTCTCTGAGCACGGCCAACTCCCAGTAGGTTGAGGGGGCGTGGCCTCTGTTAGTGTCATAATACATGAAGGTCATTCATGGGACCAGTATGATCTGTTGCTATGGGAGATTAACATTGGCTAATCTGTGCTAGCAGGTGATAAATAGTTGCTGTGGATGTTTTTGAACCAGTAAAATTAACTAAATTGTAGCAAACTAGTTTCATTACTTGTTTGTGGACTAGCTAGCTGATATCCTTTACAACTACTGAAAACTGGCAGACTGACTGATGGGCCAATCAGGTAACCAGAGTATATTATGTAATATGATTCAGGAAGCAGATTGGATATCTGAAATGGCTTGATTTGGTTGATATCCAGGGGGATAGACAACAACACTTCTCCTACACAAAAAGATGCTGGAGGAGCTACTAGAGGGGGGAAGAGGAGTCCTGACCTGGTCCTTGGATATTAGACAGCAGGAGTAGGGCACAGAGCAGCGCTCCCGACTGGGGTTGTCGTTGGTACAGTTGAAATAGATGTTCAGGGACCAGTCAGTGTAGGTCACCCCACCACAGCAGCTGAACTGAGGAGACATATGGGAGAATTTGTGGTGCAAAATTAGATATATTAGAAATATTGACGGATGCAAACGCATAAAATACTGCAAATAAACTGTTAATCTACAGTGCTTGTATTGAGGTAAGGATGATGATGAAATTAATAGATGTATTAGAGATAGAGTTTCTCACCTCTTTCTGACCAAAGTCAATGAGGTTTTGGAGATCAATGTCATCCCTATAATGGATGATGGCATTGTTGATGATCTCACTCACTTTATTCCGCGCCTTGGCAGGATATAGAAAAAAAAGAATCGATATAATTTTAACAAACAAAAAAAGTTGATTATTTATACAGCGTTGTTATATTGTTCATAAAATGTAAGGTACATTTTTTAAGTCAGAGGAATCATTTAGCTGAACTCATCAACCTACTGATGAAAAAGTAAACATAATATAAATAGATTTTTTATTTTATTTCTTTTTGATTTCCCTGGGATAACAACCCACAGGGATTTAGTATCATGTTAAGTGATTTGTTATTTTAAAAGTAGCAAAGTTAGATTGCATCATGTAGTACATGCTTAAGTAAGAGTAAAGTTAAAGACTTGGAAAAATACTAATATGTACAAGTTCACAAAAAAAACAACTTAATTACAGTGCCATGAGAAGTTGTAATTCGTTATTTCCACACCTGCCCTTAAGCCCTAAAATGTAAACATTTTGCAGCTCCAAACTCATTTTACTCCAGCATGTACCCTTTTTTTGTCAGCGTCAACAAAACTTTGCTTCTGCGTCAAAAATGCACATGCATCTTTTGAGTTGAAAACATAGAATTAGCTCTCAAAACATGACATAGGCACGTAATTTAATGTTGTCTCCACAGCTCTCATTGATTACTTCCACACACACCTGTTCTTAAGCCCTTAAGCCCTTTATTTGTTCATTGACAAACTAAATTAAGTTAAGTTTAACAAACTTCTGACCATGAGCAAACACCAGACTCATCTGATTCATGAGTTTGTGAAGTGAACTGCATGGCGGTCACTGACAGCTCACAGCAGAGGGCACTCTAGATCCATCTACTAAAGTTCCTCCCTGCAATTCCACAGCATCTTCTTCCCATACTCGCGCCAAAGCTTTAAAGCAACACTACGTAGTTTTGAAAGGGAAATTTGATCGTCAGAAAAGAAAAAAGAAAAGGAATATGTTTGTATCTGAATAAAGACAACTGAATAAACACAAGGAAAGTTGGGTACCTGGAATTCCATTTGAAGCTTTCCATTTATGTTGTTTAAATGTACATTGCGCACGACATACAGTTTAGAGGCTTACATTTGGTTCACGCTGCTGCAAAAATAATTTGATTCACGATAACATAAGATAGAATAAATATGAGAATTTTCAAATGACTGTTACATTAGTAATTTTTCCTTCCAAAATTCCACAGCTTAAAAACAAACATATAAACAAACAAACAATATGGTACAGTCTGGTAAGACATCTGGGTCGCAAAAAAGGCCAAGTCAAGTGAACTCTGACAAGGTCAAGGAATTGGTAGAGAACTAAATAGATACACGTCATCTTATTGTATCTAACTACTATGTTACAGTACCTTATCTGAGAAGACAAAGCCCAGTACACCAACTGCCAGCTGCAGCAGGAAGATCACAGTCAGGCAGATACAGAACTGTAGGAGGGGAAGGCGAGAGAGAAAGTTAAGTAGAGAAGAGTTTATAATTTGAACATTTGTATAATTTCTCCACTCAATGAGAGAGTCGGTCAGAATTTTGATTTGGTTTTAATTTCTGAGAGGTTTGATGCTCTGCTGCAGCAGCCTTTGCTGTAGTGCAGAGCCTCCTATACCGACCATATTCTTGGTATTGCATCGTTATGTTCAATGACGCAACGCAACCCTATAAAAAATACATTACAGGAGGAGAACCGGAGGGGTCGGGCATGATTCAAAGGAAGCTAGGCGGAGGATAAACATAGTTCAAAAGAGTTTTGACAGTGGGCATCCCAGTGGATCAGCGGGCTAGGTGGCACCCTGTGTGTTCGCAATGCTGTAGGTACTGGTCCGATTTATGACCTTTGACACACACACACACGCACACGCACACACGTTCCATTCTTTCCTGTCACTTTCCTTTGTATACATGAAATTCACTGTACCACTTGTAAATCAGGCACTGCTTGGTTGTACTTGACCATGTGCTTGCAACCGGCGTGAGTCTATACTAGAGCAAAATGTGTTTGGGGATAAAAACAGAGGATTTCACAGGTAAACAGAATAGGATTCTTCTGGTTTCCATCAGGAAAGTCAGAGCAGAGCTCCAAACACAAGATTTGTAAATCATTTTTCTCCAGCATATACCCTTTTTTTTTGTCAATGTCATCTTGTAAAACTCTGCATCTGTGTCCAAAATGCATGCATGTCTTTTGAGTTGAAATCACAGAATTAGCTCTCAAAATGTAAAATAGACATGTAATTCAATGTTGTCTCCACAACTCTCATTCTCTGCTGCAGTGAGCATTACAGCTGGGTCAGGATTTCTGGTGTTTAATGCCCTCGCATGCCCGGTTAGACTATTATTGCACCACGCTGTCTTTCCACAGGAAAAACACCAGGGACATTCTGGGTGAAAACATTTGACTTTGCAAAGGTAACCGACTACACAGACAGGTCGTCGAATGTCACATGGTTTCATCCAGACTGTTCCGGAGACAACATCATCATTGAATTTACAAACATAAAAAAGGGCCTACAGACCTATGCTGGTTGCAAGTACACTGACAAGTTGAACCAAGAAGTGCCTGGTTGTTTACATACATGCATCATTGTGTGAATTTCACATATGGCATCCAAAAAGGCAGAAGTGTCATGAATATAATCCTCTTTATTTATTTATTTTTAAGTGTGAACCAAGCACTCAGACCACTCACTGACCGTCTGCAGGAGACAGATGTTCTCTCGAAGCGAGCCAACACAGCCGCAGAAGGTGAGGAAGAACATCATGACCCCCACGATCATTAACAGAATGGCAGGGTCCACCGACAGACAGGCCATGGCTGCCTCTGCGGTGGGGAGGGTGGAAGAGAGGGAGAGAGAGAGAGAAAAAGCAGTGGGTGTGAACAGAGCAGAGGTTCTTTGGTGGCTCAGTCTAGGTTTGGCCAATAATTCAATAGTTTATCATATCGGGAAGAAATTATGACATTATTATATCATTGCGCACAATTCATGCACTAAATTACAACAACCAATTTATATAGTATCTTATTATACTGTGAAATTCTCAAGACCTCTCTTGACAGACCCTGAGGTGTGGCCAGAAATAGCAACCCATCCACCATCCCCACTCAACTCCAACCCACACATTAGACCAAACCAAAAAATGTAATGACAAACTGGGCTCTTTTGCCCAGAGGTTGCTGTTTGACAGCATCACAGAATCTACCTTTAAGAAATGTCCTCTAAAAAAACTCTAAAAAGTGCCTTAAAAGGAAAACAAGGACACACACACACACACAAATCTCAGCTGGTCATCGTCAAAGGAACGATGAACCACGCTGGAGATTCCTCTGGAGGTGGAACTGTATCACACTGTCTTAACATATCTCAAATTCCCTGGACCGTTGGAATCATAACCACCACAGATTGACAACTTCCTGTGTTGCCTCGGAAAGCACGCCTCCTCTCTGCCGAGAGCACGTCTATTCAACATGGCTTTAAGGAACGACAAAGCGACAGTAAAGAGGACGTCCTGACATCAGATACTCTCTAGCGAGGGCCTCTCGCACTGAATGTGGGCACCGATTGTATTCTGTGAACAGAGGCTCGTTTACCTGCGTGTTTCATCATGCGGGCATACACGCCGATCGCCACCATCACCAGGGCGATCATCTGAAACGGGACAGGGAGAACACAAAGGAAGAGATGTTAGGAATGCGTTTGTTTTCTCCGTCATCATCATTTCAAAAGAGCGCAAGATGTAGTAAAATGTCATAGGTGGGATGACAATGGAAAAATACAGGTTTTCAGGAAGAAATGGGAGAACTCTGATTCATTCTGTGTTCATACTTGTCTGGGGAGTGGCATTTTTCCCCCCTAGAATGGTTACTCATGATAAGTTAGAACAATGTGATGTGAATGAGACTTGGTTGGTTTAAGCAAGAGAGAAGATTTTGGCACTGAACAAATCAGGTTAACATTTTAAACATAAGGTGAGAGTAGATTTAAAAATAATAATAATAATAATAATAATAATAATAATAATAAAAGGCTGTACTACCAGGAGTAGAGGTGCTACTTAATATAGAATACATGAGGGATGAGGCATGACTCTTGGCTGTTTTTTTGTTCTGTTTTTTTTTAACCAAAATGAAGAATGAATTACTCATTAACAGAGAAAGAGTCATGCTTCAACCCTCATGGAAACATGCAGTGAGAAACATGGCTGTCCTCGACATGGCTGTTATTCTTAGTCAAGTAAAGACAGAATTAGACTTCCACATAGGTTCTTTTTCAGCTGTGGTTGCGGGGGTTTGAGCATTTATAGCTCCATGTGACCGTTTTGCTAATCCCTTCTCCACACAAGAGCGACGTAAATGCGGAAATGCACAGCTCGAGGCAAGTGGGCCAATCACAGCGCTTGCCCTGTGCGCACTGACATTTTTTGTCTCCTTGGCCTACGCTGGGACCAGCAACACCTCTGGCTGAGCATCGGCGACCCTTTCACGTTCTAGTATAAATTTGACTTAATCGTCATAGGACTGTCAACTAATCGATTAGTTGATTTCATCAGCAAATCTGTAAAATAGGAGTTTCCCACACGCAATCATGCAAAAGGGCCTGTTTAAATGTAGTGTTTACCAGAGATAAACTCATAATTTTTTCTGGAAATAACTCATTCAACATGAAAAACAGCATAACAATCGACTAAGTCCTGGTCGAACAAACCAATCGATTAATCTACTAATCGACTAAGAGGGGACATAGAGATGAGTGGTATCATAAATTAGTCAAAAAGTAGAGAGCAGGGAACCCAGCCATCCACTTATGCTTTCTTTTGACTAAATCAACTTGGCAGCAATGTGGGACCTTTCCCTAAAAAAAGATCCTTTCACTCGCCAGTCCTCTCAGAGACTGAAGCACAGTCTCTCTCTGTGGAATAATAGGGAGCCCTCAGCAAAATACTCTCCCCTACCCAAGTCATACGTATCCAGTTACCAGACACACACATGCACACGCACACGCACACTAACATACACATACACACACACACAGCACCTTGCACTTTTTGGGAGGGAAAAGTTGGTTTTGTTTGGCTTCTGGGTATGGAGTAGTTTTACAAACCAGAGGACAAACCAGACAGGACACCTGAAACGACTCCCCACCCACTTCTTTTTTGTTGTTGTTATAATCAAATATTTCACAATGCATGGAAGCAAAAGGTATATGGAGTGTAATCTGATTCTTTGGCTTTGTCTACATATCTGCAAGTGTTCCTCTTGTAATGGAAAAGCAAACAATCTTGCTGAAGGATTAGCATGCATCAGAAACCAACTAGAGAGTCTGTCAGCTACTAACATTCTGTCAGCTCAAGTAATTAATTCCCCATTGGTATCTGAACTGATACTTGTTTTGTATTTACTGAGCGAGTCGTCATTTTGTGAACTAATAAGAGGTGGAGTTCATTAAACAAAGTTATCATATAAAAGGTGGATTTTGATGAGGTTTCTTAATACCTAAGGCTTGTGGGAAATCCACACAGCGGGGAGTCCATCTGAAACAAGCTTATGCTGGAGGCGACGAAAAAAACGTCAACACATTCCTAAAGGCAGAAATGCAAGTTTTTACATGACATTATCGTGTCTGCACAAGGCCAAGAAGTAGCATTTTGACTTGCGCACACAGCTTGTGGCGTACTGTGATGGAACTGACACGGCAGCGGTTCTCAGAGTTTCTTGTCTACGGTGCCTAAAAACAGAGAGAGACGTCTTGGAGACCCACAAGGTGGTCAAGCACAGATGGAATGTTGCTCCCCCACTTACATGCATTTTCAAACGATAATCAAATGTAGCCACCGTCTACACTCATTAAGTCATAGACAGTAGAGCTAGATGAAGATAAGATACAGATCTAAACTGTAACACATATGTAGCCAACTTATTTTTATGATAACTTGCTGTGTACAAATTCAACACACTTCCCCATTACATTGTGAGCATGTTCTGTTGTTAGAAATGTCAAGCACATTTCAAACCTCAAACTTTCACTTCCTTTCTGCTCTGCATTTTGCTAACCTCTTTGCTTATTCAGCTAAACATCTTAGATGTACTGTTCCAACTTCCCTACTAGCTGTTCTACCAATGACAGAAAGTATAAAGCATTTCCAGACATAGATCCATGTCAAAGTTCCCTCACGCTGCAGGCTAAACCCAAACATTGCAAAGTTCAGTCTGCCAGTGAAAGCCTGTTGTAAAGGATTTTAATTCAGAAAGCTCCTTATAACAGTGGAGGATCTGGTCCCCAAGCACCTGACACAAGGCAAAGCAAATGGAATGAATGAACTTTGCATAGTATGCAACCTGCTGCTTAGGTTTGCAGAGTTACTTTTTAACAGCTTTTATATTTATTAACATTGTGTGGTGGGGGAAACACATCATCAGACAGTGTAGTAATAATACATTGCAATAGGCTGCAATACCATGCTATGTTCAACAATGGTTATGGATAATGTTGTAAAATGTATCGCTTAATTTACAGGCCTAGTTACACAAAAGTTGACTTTTTCCCCCTCATAACAATCTTGTCTTGTCTTGTTTGTGTGTGTGTGTGTGGGGGGGGGTGGGCGGTATACTACACACCATACATCTTCTTATTAACAATGATCATTGCATCAGTGCATAGAATTTGATTGAGGCATCTGAAAGGCATTAATTTATTCGTTCATTTGTCAGCTAAACAGATTTGGAGTAAAGAGAAAGCATGGGGGCCCACTTCTCGCACAACTCTGCATGGCACCATCAGCATATGAATCAATGAAACTTTGCGTTCCTTGGCAACTGCATAGGCCATGAAAGGGACGAGTGAAAGTGGATTGGCATAAAGTACACTGTATAGTGCCTAAAAGACTCAATGGCGTTTTGTCTGCTTAAGTCTTATGTTTTGTTATTGTAATGAGAGTATCTGGGCAGCAGGTTTGAGCTAAACTGTCTACACACAGTCAAAAAAATTATAGTGACCATAGCCTACCCCTAAATGTTTGACAAACCCCTCGTCCATCAACCAATGACAAAGCAGCAAACAGCTGTTGTGTCAGGTCGGCGTGCGTGTGTACGCGGGCATTCCTAACTTCATTATCTTCACCTCCATTGACTCTGTTAAAACTTGTCGGTAAGAAAAGAAATCCCCAGGACACTCAAACTACAACCACAGTGCAGTCGGGCAGTTGTTATATTATGTTATATGTGGGTGTACCTTTCAGTTCTGCATAAACAGGAAATACAGATTGCTCAACATTGCTGACATCTAGGAGCCAATGAAATCTTCAACGGTCATTGAACTGTCCGAGAGGGGTTTTTAAAAACACTTCTTTTTTTCTTTTCTTTTCTTTTTTAAACAATGACTGTTTAAGGTAGGATACGGTATAGTATACAAAGGGAGAGTGAAAGCCCCCCCCCTCTTAAAAAAAAAAAAAAGACACGTAGATTGGCTACCATGAAATAATGATTAACTCTTGCCATGAATGGAAAGAGATAAAAGGTGGCCGACTCAACCACCTAAATTGCTCAGGTTAGGCTACATTATTTTACGCTAAAACAAACAAACAAAAAAATACATACTCACCCAAAATATTAAGTTAAAAATGAAGAGTAAGTACTTGACAATCGGACTGACAAAGGTAAAATCCTCGTCATATGTAGATGCGTCTCTTCGCCTTCTCCCCATGGCTGCGATTAACCTAAATCTACTCTGTGTACAAATGTAACGTTACACCGTTGTTTCAAAGCATTATGCAGTTAAAGATAAAATTGTCGCTGTTTTGAAAGGCACAACAGATGTCATAGCTACATAATCATCACATCAAAAGCCCGTCGAAGCGCATAACCGCCAGTTGCACTCCCTGCTATGGAAAGAAACGCGACGAGACTGAGGGTGAGTTTGTGATTTGGAATCTATTCAGGTTGTCAAGAACTGGGCGTGTAAATTGGGCGTGCTCACTATTGTGTCACCTGTCTTCAACGGTGCAAGGCAGTCAGTTTAAGATTGCGAGCAGTGCTGATATATAGACTATGAATAAATTATAGATTCACAGGTGAGAAACGACTGTTGGTACCAGGGATTAAAACAGTAGTGTCATCCCTTTGACTACTACGATGCCCCCCTTAACCAACCAGATGCCCCTATTTGATTTATATGAATTTCAGAAACTGCTGAATGTTTCTTAACGCCATTTGACAGGCCAGCCATGGATCCACAGACATGGATCCAACTGGGCATCTTACAATTAATCTTTGTTTGACAGTTATTAAGGCACATTTGGCTTTTACATATAAATGAACAAATTAACCACTCTGCAGTAGACAAAACTATTGCTGGGATCAAGGTTTTTATAGTTAACTATACTAAACTAGGTGTGAAAAAACATTTTGGGTAACTGAAATAAAAATGTAAAACTAGACGTTAGAAGAAAAATAAACTAACTGAAACTCTATCGTGTACCTACAAAACTAACTAAAATAAAATAAGAATATACAGAAAATGTATTTAGTTTTGGCCTTTGTCAATTTGGTCTAATTTGTCAACACAGCAAGCGTGAGGAGGCATTGGTGAATATGTTCATGGAGACTGGGATGTATGACTGTGAGTCAATTGCCTTCACAAAGTGATGTGTTTGTATTAACACAATACCTATTCTGAACTTCTTAGATATTGCCCCTAAATACCCCCTTGTTATAATAAACAAAAACTCAAACTAGTACTGAAATTGATAAAAACAATACTAAAACTAAACAATTTTAAACAATCAAACGAAACTGAAACAAAAAACGAAAGAAAAATTAAAACTAAAGAAAAATACAAACTATACTACTATAATAACCCTGATGAAATCCCCTTGGAGACGTGGCAAATATGCCTCCCTCACTGGCAACCTACCAGGTAGCCTAAAGTTAGGCTACTCTGTTGTTTCCTTTCAGGGTCAGTGCCAGCGGGCTGTTTGGCTTGCTTCACCAGGTCAGTCTGAAGGCCTTTCTGCTGAGAAGAGAGCGTGGATGAAAGAGACTACTGTTCGCACATGCTGTATTGTAAAAGTTCCTCTTTACCCCTGGTAAGACTTAAACAAGAGCAGAGTAGAGTGGAAAAGTTTATTAAAGTGTCACTCTACAAAGTTACAAATAACAATACTGACTAAAGGTCAGAAAGGAGCAAACCCTGTAGACTGCTTAAAAATTGGATTAGCGGCACTATAAACATAAAATAAAAACACAAATTATATCATAGAACATGTCAGATACTCTCATGGTTATGTGTCATGATCAGATAGCTGCGTTTCATGTGATTTACATAGTTGTCTATGTCAGCACAGCAGTTTTTGTCTTAGAGAATTTTGCAAGTGAGTTTGTCTCTTTCTGTTGTTTGAGTTTTGTATATTGACACTGTTGAGAAATACTGAGCCAAAGCAAATTCAATATACTGTAA
>OMKL01046100.1:6097-19721 GCA_900302295.1 Parasudis fraserbrunneri
ATACCAACAAAAACAAAGGCCAGGAAGTTGTTAATAGCACTCAAACAAACTGTCATATCAGACCATCAATCAAGATTATTTTATGTCGGAATTGTTTGTCTCTGCTGGACCTAGGCTACTACACCCCTCCCTTAGGAAGGATAGAAGCATGTTGGCTTTCAAAGCGCTGTTGTTCTGTGCACCATAAAGTCTGCTTGCCCATATAAACTGCCATCGAGTGAGACTTCTGAGTTAGTATTGGATCTTTTTTTTTTTGAGGGGGTGAGTCTTTATGGCCCATTAGTGCTGTGGCAATGCTAAAACATTTCTGGCGCTGCTACACAGAGCCTGGCAGAGTGCACTGCTGACGCCAGAGACAATCAGGGCAGCGTAGAAAGCACTGTGCGTCTGGCAAAGGACTGCAGTGACTGAGAGAGAAAGGGAAAACCGTTGATTATAGACAGAGCGGAAGAACACAGACTCCTCTTTTCACTGACTGCATCCTCTCAGGCTGAAGGTTCAAGTCTTGTTCTGATTACTGCATCCTCTCAGGCTGAAGGTTCAAGTCTTGTTCTGATTACTGCATCCTCTCAGGCTGAAGGTTCAAGTCTTGTTCTGATTACTGCATCCTCTCAGGCTGAAGGTTCAAGTCTTGTTCTGATTACTGCATCCTCTCAGGCTGAAGGTTCAAGTCTTGTTCTGATTACTGCATCCTCTCAGGCTGAGGGGTAAAGTCTTGTTCTGATTACTGGACATTGAAGGACTACAGCCGCAAGCAAGCAAAAATGCTAAAAATAAATAAAATACATTTAAAAAAGCTCCCAGAAACACCTGTCATGAGTGAGCATGTGATGTCATCTTTCTCTGAATTTTGCACGGATTCAGAATGTTCACATACGATTACATTTAAAGTCTGTCCACATGTGTGCACAGTATGTTGGTGGGACATTTGCATAATTTTGTAAGCAAGTAGAAATGTATGTTATTGTGACGTTCTTTGCTTTTGTACCACTGAAAACACTTGAGTGTTGTTGGTTGTCTTTTGGTCAGTAAACTAGGGTTCCTTACCACTCAACTGATGGTTGCACTTGTGGTGGAAGGTGTTTTTGTTTGTGTTGATTTGAGAAGACTGAGCAGTGTAAAGAAGTGAACTCCTTTTTCACAGCATCATGAAATTTTTTACCCAAGAATTTGGTGTTGTCTATAAATACCACAAGATAACTTGAATTGGGCGATATTATTGAAATTATACATATACAGTATGTATCTTATGAAAGTGATAGGCTTTGAATGAACAAATAGTAATCATATCTGTCATATTTTGATTTGTTTTGTTCCATTTTTTTATTCAACACATGCCACATGGTGATCTGATTTATGTCAATCTGGGGAGAAAACACACACAGAATTTGCAACTTTTGAAGTCCAAATTCTGAAAAACAAATTGGGTAGGAGGCTTGCAATACACAAGCCACCAGACAGATGGCACAAGTGCATCTTCTGTGTCAGATGCAGTGGGCCTATTTATATAGTTCTATGGCCTATACTAATATGTTGTAAGCCTAAGGATCATATCACTGTGGAGTCTTAATTCTGTTAACTGTAGGAGTCATTTTGATTTTATGACTTACTCAATGATTAAATAAATTTGATTATTTAAGGTTAGGCCTCATTGATTAAATGTGATTTGCTTTGCATTTTTTCAGATACAAAATCTGTTTTCCTCCAATGTTCATTATATACATTTGCCTTAATTTAAAATGCATGTCACAATATTTCCAGGCCTTGTATGAAGAGATCCTCAATCAAAATTTCACTCAGTCAACCTGAGAGTGAAACATGTCTTCAGTACAATGATATAGACCTACACATAAACAAATCCAGTCTTGAGGCAATTTTGACCGAAATTGGGCCTTTGTTTACCTTCACTTTGCCCTCTGTGATCAGCATTATGGTGGAGATGGTCATGACCCAGCAAAACTTTGTTCTACAACGTTTTCTACTCTGAACTACCCGGTTGATTATTTTCCTTTCTTTCACAAAACACACCATTGGATGCTGGTAATCACCCTAGCTACTTAACTGTAATAATAGTAAGAAATTGATATGAATAATTTTTATGGAGTTCGTGTTCTAATGTATTACTTATATTGAAGACTTATTTTTAATATCCCAACGATTTGTTGGGATATGAAGGGCGGGATCTTCATGAATATCCGGTGCCACCTTTAACCAATCAAAATCGCCGTTCACTGTGTACAGTCAGAGACGGTGTACAAGAAGTGCAGTAAAGAACACCCCAAGACAACCGTGTCTGACCCTAGTTGTAAACACATCGAGAAAGTAAGTTGTACGCCTATTTGTGTTATAGTGTTGTTTTTTGGAATATTATCTTGTCAGCCCACAATTCAGGCTGAGGCAATTTGATTGCAATGCGTTGATCCGAGCTATATAGATAATATTCGTTTGGCTGGGTCAACAGACAGTAACGTTATATTGCGAGAGCAATATCGAACAGTATTCTAAATTGACAAAAAAAGAGATAAAATAAGTTTATTTTTTAAGTTTCTGTAATTGGCGAATGAATAAAGAAGCCGCTATGATCCCTCTTTATCTCGTGTTCAAGCAAGGCCTATCTAGGTTAGAATGTTGCTTCATGTTCAATCTAGGCCACTCTACCTATAAAGACGAATTTCAACCAGATTTGTGGCGTAATCCTAATTGGACTGAGTAGTGTAATTCAGTCAATTAAATTGTGTAGTGTCTAGCTAGGCCTTTTTCAACTGTACACATTTTGTGTACAAATAAACATATGCTCAGATGCCCCCCAACATACCAATCTATAAATAGCTCTAAGAGTGTGACACAGACTGAGTGTCAGTTTTCTCCTTTCACAGTTGTTTGGCTACGATGACCCTGTACTACTTGGCAGTAGTGTTTTGTGCCAGTGCTGTGTTTGCAGCCCCTAGCCTGGATCCACAATTGGATGATCACTGGCACCTCTGGAAAACTTGGCATGGCAAAAACTATCAGCATGAGGTAGGCAAGATCCATGGAGAAACATGTAGGTTCACTGTGTTCTGTATCTTAATATCTGTGTTTGTACATTTATTTAGGATGTACTGATACCGATACTGGTATTGAGTTATCTGTATCATATAGTATTAGTATAATAGATATACTAAAATCCATTACCAAGAGTGAGTAACATGAGTAACATGTCAGAAATCAGAGCAAATCAACTTATGATTTGACCTATGACCCTCTGTAATGGTGAAAACTGGATTATATCTCAAGAATTTTGCTCCAATGAACCCAAACTAATGAAATATAGACCTGGGGAGTCATGTGATAGTTCTAAGACCCGCCTGGTTCTGGACACATTTTTGCCTATGGTCTTTACCATAGGAGTTTCTCATGGTAGCTGGGTTTATATGGTTCCACTTATTCAGTTGGTCTGACATTTGACAGGAGCAGAGTTTAGCATAATTAAATGACATCTGCATTTGGAAATTTGAGAAAAACAAGAAAAACGTCATGGGTACAAGACTGTGTACTAAATGCACTGGAAATGCACAGTGAACTACATTTCAAGCCCAGTCTCGAGCGAACACTACGTAGCTGAAAGGACAAGACTACGAAACCAAAATAGTCAAAACAACAGACAGAACACACTATTGGAATTATATACTCATGATTACCTGACTCAGATTGTTTTTCAATGCCGTCGTTTTTGTGTTTTGGACATAAATGTTCATGGTGATCAATGAAAACAAAGATGGAGGTGAATAGCGTGATAGCGACCTAGCAAACAAGTATTACAAGACATACCAATGTCAGAGTAGTTGTGCTCTTGTGACGAAGATTGGCAAGGCGTATGTGTATTGTAGTAGTTACCATGGAAATGAGTAAAGATTACAATATAAAACACATTTTCTCAAGGATTAAGTTACAACATTTACCTTTCTTGGCTGTAACAGTAAAATAATTCAATAATCTATACCTCCGTCAAAGATTATGAACCTTCACAATATGGTATGGCCGTAAGTACTGATAGTTTGGGCTTCACTGGACAACTGCAAAGGGGGAAAATCGCAGTGGAATATCACTCCCCAGGTCTATAGTCTATAGACTCTTTTACTGTTTGGAAATAATGATGACATTTTGGGGGGGGCATGCAGTTAGCATCAAGCAATGGATCGGTGCTCAGTAAGTTTAGGACTCTGAATCAGTAGCAGCACTGAAACAATATCATTGCTGCGTCCCTAAATGTTGTGTGTTGTTATTTCCGTGACCTAAGTTACAATGTTATTTGACAGAGAGAAGAGGGGTGGAGGCGGATGATATGGGAGAAGAACCTGAAGAAGATTGAGTTGCACAACTTGGAGCACTCATTAGGGAAGCACTCTTTCCGCATGGGTATGAACCACTTCGGTGACATGGTAAGAAGATGAGGAAGTGCTCTGTCAAACTGTGGTCTGAGTTGGATTCAGCCAGGCATATGGCATTATGTATATATTAGGTTCTTTGGTTAGGTTTAATGTAAATGGTTTCACTTCAGCAGAAGCACATCATCTTGAGAGAGGAACAGAAAGGTTTTTTCAGAATTTCTCATGCTACAGTATCCTCAGGTTGTGTGCACATGCGGGAAATGAAACAATTGTATCAGAGCTGTTCGATCCCTTACAAAAATGATCATGGTAATTTAAGTTTTACCATGGTACCGGGCATTGTATAAATAATTTGCCACGGTACTATCATGGTATAAGTCATGTTGTATCATCATGATACCAATTTTGTGTGTGAATAATACCATGGTATAATCTATTTTAAACCATGATACCAATGGTAATAATATGGTATTTCCATTATCTTTTGGTCACTACCATGATGGTATTGACCAAAAATTATGGAAATACCATGATGCTGTTTGTGGAAATACCATGATACTTTACTACTGAAGAAGAAGCTTTGTCTTCAGTCCCTTAATAAATACAGGGATTGGGAACAATGAGAAGGAGAACTTTTTTGTGTACCAGCATGAACTAGGCCTAATTTAAAGAACCACATGTCAAAGCAATCAATAAATGTAGTACATCTTTAAAAACAAAAGTCAGAACAAAGAGCAATATAAATTAATTTATTTGTTTTTGCTCTGCCTTAAGAAGATCTATGTTTGTGTTATTCTTTATTTTGACATTTGAAGATGATCAAATGCAAAATGATTCATTTATTGAAGTGTTTGACCTGTAGTGCTTTTTTCATTATATACACAAAGAAACTTTTCTTCTCTTTATAATTTTTCGTGTTGGCTGAACAAATTGTCACAGTTTTGGATTGTTCTGTATCTTGACAGAAATCTTTGAAAAATGAAAACACAGCTTCCAAGATAAAGCTTTATGATGATATATGATAACACTTTAGTATCTGTTAATATCCTCTGTATCATCAGATCAATGAAGAATTTAGACAGGTGATGAATGGATACAAGCAGAAGCCAGAGAGGAGGTTCAGAGGGTCTCTATTCCTGGAACCCAACTTCCTTCAGGCCCCCAAACAGGTGGATTGGAGAGAAACTGGCTATGTGACTCCAGTCAAGGATCAGGTAAGACAGCAATGTATCGTACGCCTCAAGTCTTAGAACTGTTACATCATCACAGGGTTAATAACAGCAGACAAGTGGAGAGCACAGGTGCCCAAACCTCTTTGACACAGAGGTCCAAGGGCTAAAATGTAATGTAGGACAAAATTATAATAAAATGATTATTATTTTTTTTAGAAATGTAACAAGAATACATTAGCTCCTTAAGTATTACGTGATCATGGTGTTTGTTAAAATGACTTTTGATAAGCAGGTTTCCAAGTACCGCAAATTCGAGAGAGAACGCAGGGTCAAAAATAATTTTGTGGAGGGCCAAAATTGTCCCGTGGGCCTTACATCGGACGACCCTGGCCTAGAGTCTTACTGACATCACTAAATGTGAGCTTGAGTTTACGGTTTGTGGTAATGCATTATTATCAGTTTACTAATAGGATTTCCTGTGCTCTGTCTCTCAGGGCATGTGTGGGTCCTGCTGGGCTTTCAGCACCACCGGAGCCATGGAGGGTCAGGAGTTTAGGAAGACTGGGAAACTGGTGTCTCTGAGTGAACAGAACCTGGTGGACTGCTCCAGGCCTGAGGGGAACGAGGGGTGCAACGGAGGCCTGATGGACCAGGCCTTCCAATACATCCAGGATAACGGTGGCCTAGATACAGAGGAGTCCTACCCCTATTTGGGCACGGTAAAGGGCATGCTCTATCTGTAGATAAGCCTGGGTTTGGTGTAGCTGAATAGTGATACGTTTTCCTCCATATGCCATTCAATATTTTATCTTCAAACTAGGATTCTGAATCCTACACTTCTGAGTATCAGCTCATATTGAGTACCGATCGATCTGATTAATTACTTTTACAGAACAGTATAGACTTTTTTCCATGCTGTTCTTCATACTGGATACCTGCAGCTCTGGCTAGTTAGCCACAAAACAAATGCTTTGGCCATGCTCCTGTCTGTACAAGCCCTGATATGAAACCTACCTTGGGTACACTGTGGAGTAGGTTTCAGCACTGGAGCATGGCCCCATTGACTTTGCATTAATTTTGTGGCTAATTAGCCGGAGCTGTGGTTATCCAGTATGAAGAACAGCATAGATTATGCTGAGAAAGGACTCTACCGATTGACAACATTGATCAGTAGAAATAGGTCTAGGGGTCCAAAATTCTGAACTTGCCCTTTAATGTTGTGTCACAACAAAAATTATTGAGATATAATTTCTTTTTTTTTGCCATTTAAGAGATCTAACATGCATTTGTTTCTTGGTATCAAATGTTGGTACTGGGGTAAAATCTCTGATACTGATTGTTTTTGTTCGGTATTGGCCTAATATCCAATACCACTATCAGTATTGGTGGAATCCCAGTCCAGACCAATAGTACATGACAGCAGAGTTTTACTTCTTGTGTGAATAAACGTGGATCCTCGTCTGTGTTCACCCAGGATGATGGACCCTGCAACTACAAACCTGAGTTCAGCGCTGCTAACGACACAGGCTTTGTTGACATCCCCAGTGGGAAGGAGCATGCTCTGATGAAAGCTGTCGCGGCCGTCGGTCCTGTCTCTGTGGCTATCGACGCTGGTCACGAGTCATTCCAGTTTTATCAATCCGGTAAGCAGCCAGGGGCCTCTTTAAGCCATACTTATGGTACTTATGTATGTGCCTAGTAACATTAAGACACAAGTGGTTTCCAGTAATAACCACAGTCATGACAGTTGTTTTCAAAACCTCACGTTTTGTGCAGTGCAGGTATGAAATTAAATGTGATGATTTTTAGAGCTCCTTTCCTCAGGTAATAGACAGGTTACTAGTCTTGGATATCCCTTAAGGCATCCACAGGGCTGATATTCTTTGTCAGCCAATGACCAGCCAACATGCATCATTTCAACATCATTTTCATTTTAACCGCTGGCCCAGCACAAGTATTCACAGGCATGTATAGAAATTATTTTGATCTGCTTTCATGTTATCTAGTTTGCTCACCCAGTAGCTCCACCGTTTCTCATGGTCAAAGTGTGAATGTTCTGTCCCTGATGACACATACAAAGGCTTTCTTTCTCATGCCATAAGAATACTCTTTATTTTTTATTTTATTTTATTTATTATTTTTACACCGGCCTGCCAAGCATGTCTTCATTGTGTTCCTATTGGTCACTCACCAGGATAGCTTCATGGCACCAGCCACACTGCACGACTATGCCCCAACATTTCCAACGCTGCCAGAACTTCGTTAGAGTTGTGGATTGGCACAACATCGGCTGTCCGTGACCCTGTAATACTGAACGACCCAATTCAGCTGACTCTTGTTCACATCAAAAGATTTTGTCCACGACGGGGACATTTTGTCTGGAAAGGGCTAAAGATGTGGACTCAGTGTGTGGGGGTCTTTACTAAATATGTGTCTTGCTAAATCTGTCATTATTAAGGAATCTATTATGAGAAGGAGTGCAGCAGTGAAGAACTGGACCATGGTGTGTTAGTGGTCGGATATGGATTTGAAGAGGAGAATGTTGATGGCAAGAAATACTGGATAGTCAAGAACAGGTATGTACCTTGAACTCCTTTTTGGCATTTGTAGTAGTGGTATATTTAAAAAGATGAAAAGTTATTTTTGTCAAAACACAAGTGAAACATACCATGTCAAAAATTATTCCAACTACAAAGGCTCTATGCAAGGCGCCAACAGCTTTTCTTGCCCACCTATACATGACACATGCCACTTGCTGTTTATTGACAATTTTTATCTTCTTTTATCCAATTTTGATTGTATTTTGTAAATAAATTAGCACTATACAAATAAAGTTAGGTTTTATTATTATTAGGACTTGCTTAGATAAAGCTCTTAGCATTGTGCATAAAGGCTATTTTCAAGTGAAACTAACTTTTTTGTTGTTTTTTTCTATCCTCAGCTGGAGTGAGAAGTGGGGAAACAAAGGATACATCTATATGGCCAAAGACAGGAAAAATCACTGTGGAATTGCTACAGCTGCTAGTTACCCTCTGGTGTAGCTTGGGGTAGGATAATAGAAATCATTATAAACACATTATGAAAGCCAGTCCCCTCACATTATTTTCTTTGAATATTGCAACCAAAATACTTAATTTTGCAGCAGTTTTCTGAGAAAGAATTGCAGGGTTATTTATGATGTTTCTGTATACAGAAGTGTGAGGATGGACAGTATCA
The DNA here is from genome assembly GCA_900302295.1 of Parasudis fraserbrunneri. Lineage (NCBI taxonomy): Eukaryota > Metazoa > Chordata > Actinopteri > Aulopiformes > Chlorophthalmidae > Parasudis > Parasudis fraserbrunneri. The sequence continues at coordinate 14,856 of OMKL01046100.1, forward strand.
TGGATGCCCATGCACATTGAATAAATTGAGGCCTGCTTCCAGGTCCTAGGAACAGAATCCAGAGTGGGGACTCACTCGTTCTCAGGGGTGGGCAGCCTTTTGGGGCATAAGATCTACTTTGCCAAATGGCAGAAATGAGTCAAAATATGTGAATCTACCAGTGGACGTCAGAGCAACGATGACAAAATAGTAGCACAGCCAAAGAGTACACCTACCATTCTATTAATTGAATCATCTTCCAAACATTAAATAAAAACATTTGACTGACAAGTACAGTCTAGACTCGGGTTCAAATTCAGGTGGTGCCAGGAGAAGGAGTGCTAACATATCTTTCTCCTCAAATATGTTGTGTTGTTTCATGTCACACATTCCTTCATGAGAGACACAAAAAACCCTGCCTGCGACACACTTTGAATCTCACCTCGTAGGCCTACAAATGCTCTGTCATACTGTCAAGCCACTGATATTCCTTTTGACTTGAAGGAAGATACTATTTTTTCTTACAGCCAACAAGAGATAAGGACACTCACACACACAGACTCACAGCAGAGCAGTCAAGCAAGGGGGAGAGAGAGATGCCTCTAATTTGGTTTGCTCTCTAGTAACTTATACTAGTTTGATTTATTATCAAACCTGGTATGATTCCTATTACTATTATTGTCACTTTTATCATTAAATTATGGAGAACAAATGGCATTCCTTGTTGACTCCTAAAGAAACCAACATTTTGTGTACATGGGCAAATGGCAGCCCTCCTCCTCCAAGACCGCACAGAACAGCCTCCTCTGTAGGCTTTGTGCCCAAACGGAACACACTACCTTTAAGGAAACAGCCATAACTTTCTTCATGTTCTGTATCTTTACGCACAGCGCTCCTTAGTCATTTCTTGTGCTGTGTAAGAATGTGACTCACAAAATAGGAGGATGTGGTTGCCGCCTTTCTTTTTGTCTTGTGAAAACAGAAATTTCAGTTCATTCATTTTATTTTCAGCAGTTCTCTGTTGGCTGGAAAACTCTTGTTAAATGATTTGTAGGTGAGGAAGTGCCGTTCTGAATTCCCTTTGTTCACTGTCGCTTTGCAGTAGACGCAGATGAGATGGATGCCTTTTTCTGTTTAACATGATGAAAAAAGAATCCTCTTCCCATTCTGTGTGGAAAACTGGAAATGATAGGTCTTCTGTCTCTTGGTGTTTTGTCCCATACACCTGGCTGATACCTACTAGTGCCAGGGCTATTCATGATGACACAATGCTAAGTATGCAAAATGGGGGCCCCAGCAAAAGCCGGGGGAAAAAGGCCAGCCAAAGAGCCTTTTGACTGTCTTTGACTGTGTTTTCCAAATCAACCAGCGACCGACTCTTCTTGCGATCAACTGGTAAACTCGCAATGACACGGTTGCCCACCTCTGCTCTAGCTTCTGTTTCCGGGACTCAGAACATGCCTTAATTCAGTTTATCCAGTGTGCATGGTTAGTGTCTCCCATTTTATCATTCCCATTTTGGAATGGAGAGGAGGGAATGATGTCAGTACAGGATGTTTCCATCTTTATGGCACTGTAGCACATGTTCATGTTGAATTTTAGCATACCCCTAAATGTATGTCTAAATAACACTAACATCTCTGTCTAGGACTAGACCTTCAACGGAAGGATGGTGTTGACCTCTTTGATAAGGAATTCAGTGCCATGAGCTCTAGTGTGGTTGATAAGAGGTCTAGTGTTTGAAATCACCATAATGGAGGTCAGAATGTATGACAGGTTTAAACGCATTTAAACCATCCATAATGTATTGGCAATTTAATATCAACGTTTCAGGTTTTAAAGAATATGTCTAGCATTTATTTGTTCAATATGAAAGGCATAGTGAAAGTTTAAGCTATATTTAGTCATGAACTAGTCATATTTGAAGGAACAACTATTTTAACGGACTGAGAGACTGGTTAAAACATCATTCCACACCTCCTTATTTGTTACAATGTTATTGCTAAAATGCTATGAGAATGACTTTTAAACTTTTAATGTTTAAGTTGGGAGTGAAATGCTAATTATTCGTATCATTTACTTCTAAATTAGTCAGCTTAGAGCAACTCTTAGCCTTAGAAGGCTTTGTGAATACAACCCCTGGAGCACTTTTATTGCTGAGATACTTTGGGAATGTTAATAGTGAACCATTAGGAGCAACTCTGAACTGAGAGCTTCCTTAGAGGGCTTTGTGAGTACATCCTCTGGTCCATTGTTTTGATGAGACTGTTAATAGCAGTTAATTGCATTTTTGTGTCTGCTGTTTGTGAAAATTGCAGTGTGATATATTTGTGAGGCGGCTTCTATAACTAAAAATGGCCAGCCTTTGCTATATTTGTGGGAAACTGTTAATAATGGGAAAACATCTCAAATATATAAATCTTTTGCAAATTCTTAATTTCCTGGTGGGACTGGAAAGGGCCTTGATTAAACTGCGGTGCTGCCTTGATAGTGCTAGGAATATGAACAAACCTGCCAGGTTTTAATGAAACACTGTTTTAGGAAATTGTTTTTTAAATTCTAGTCTTTTATGTATAGTACTTGATGTGTGTGAAGTGTGTTTGTTGACATCATTATGACCTCTGAAGTGCACATTCCTTGTTATCTCTACTTACTTGTTTTGTAAAAGGTTTCTACATTGTGAAAGCAATTAAACACTTTAAACTGAATGTTTGTATTGATATTTTTTGTATGTGTGTGACTCTAGTTTACTTATACAAACATGTATTAGGAAAACTCTATTAAAAATGTATTAGGAAAACTAATCCTAATAAGTCCTAAATCCTCAAACTCATTGTAATATAATGATCATCTATGGAATGGCAACAACTTTGAATTTGACTGCAAACAAATGTAACACATGCCATTCTGTTGTTCACAAAAACCTCTGGTTGGTCCTGAGAGTACAATTAGAAGCCATCAAGCCATTGTGTCAGGGCAGATAAGATGAGCATGACCCCAGTGTACTGCCTCTCCCTTTGAAAGCTGAAAACCTTAAAGCACAGATAAGACTCATTTGGTGGGTTAAATAGTTACTGGTTAACTATGGACACAGACAGTCTTTTGATAGGAAAAGAACACTGTGTTCAGTCACCAGAGGAATAGAAGTGTTTACAGCAAGAGCATGCAGTGTGTGTCTTTAATGGTTCTAATTTGAATAATGGCCAGGCCAGAGTGAGGCACATACCTAACAGGAATTTGAACCCTACATGGCCTGCATGCATTAAAGTGCTTTGATACCTAGTGCTAATGGCAACGAAATTACAACTTTGTGTAGTGTTTGGGTTCAAAGATCAAAGTGTGGGCTTCATTTCATTATATCCATTGTTTTTTACATTGTTTTTGATATGTGGGCAGCAGGTTTATCCAATCATCAGAACCGTGTGCTGTTGTTTAACTTCACAGGTCAACGTTTGTATTATTATTATCCAGATCTGTGGCCTGAAGAGTAGTCTAAAGGAGCGAGTGAAACTGGAATGCATGGTTCTCTGTACTCACCTCTCAAACTGGGAGTCATATGGGCAAACACGACAGAATGTTGATGTTCATCTAAGTGTATTTTAGGTGATTTAGAATTACAATGAAATCAGACAATCTTACCAATGTAAGTGTTAAACAATCAAACATAGTATACCTTTGATAGTACTACTACCACTAGCACTACTGCACTGCAGCAGTATTGGGGGATCAAACCATTAAGCCTTCAACACTAAGCAGCTGCATTATTCAATCTGCCAACCTTGTAGGCATGCATTATGTTTCAGTGTTCATGTCCTGCCTCATGAGCGACTGAAGCAGCTAAAGAGGGTTACCAGAGGGTTCTGCTTCCCTGCTTGCTCAGGTCCTCAATGTTGCACATTGCATCTATCATTGAGCCAAAAATGTATATGCCATTTTACCAGGGTGCCGTGAAGCAAAGCCAGGCTTCTGCTGAAACTCTTTGACATCCATTGGAGAAACCTGATGTGTGAGTTATATGAATTAAAGCCAGAGATGAAACAACATGGTCCAGAATTCCCATGTGTGTATATGTGTGGGCATTTGTTTTTTGTTTTTTCTTTTTAAACTGGAAAAATGTTAAGAATTTACAAACACATCCTCGTATCTATCATTAATAGACAGGCCATTCACTTCACAATGGTAGGACAGTGATGAGCTCAGGTAAAAAGAGTAGTCTCATAAGATAATAGTGTTCATAACAAATAGACAGTATATGTCTGTTTATTTCAGAACCTTGTATTTCATTATTACGTAGAGAAGAAAGGGCAGGCAGTGCTGTCCTGTCACAAAACACTGATACTGATGGATATTTATCGAGCAGATTCTCAAAGATAACACAAAATATCCTTGCCTGATGCTCAGACTGAATTGCATTCCATTTCATAAAAATTCTAAAGTAGGAGGGACTGGCAGCTAATGATTCAAGGGCTGAGTCCAGGCAAAAAATATCCCACCTAGAACATTATCTGCCCCTGAGAACTAAGGGTGACAATTTGTAACAATGTTCACCTTATTTTATGTTAAGTAAAACACCAGAGGCAAGTTTACCCCAAAATAGACAAGTTTTATTAACAATAGATAGGATCAATAAATACATGAATGAATGAATGTCTGAGATCTCTTAACAAAAGCTGGATGCAACAGCTGTTCCCCTGGTATATGACAGGTGTTCCACACACATCTGTGATTCTGTTGATTTCAGGCATAGCACACCATTTCTGTTGATTTCAGGCACAGCTGTGTTTGTGAAGTCTTATAAAAATAAAAAATAAATTAATTGAAAAACATGAGAAGACCCTCTGGGGGCGTAACACACGAGAGAAAACACACACAAAAGAGAGAACAACA
>OMKL01046113.1:0-12118 GCA_900302295.1 Parasudis fraserbrunneri
TTTAACCTCTAAGTCTAACAGTTAACCATCAGTTAACCATCAGAGAGTATTTTATTTCTATTTCTATTTGACATATTTTGTATCTCTACTTTATCCTACTTAAGCACACTTAGGAGCCAAAAAAAAAAAAACTAAAAACATTTCACTGCACATCGTTCGTGTATGATGGAGTATATGACAAATAAACCTGACTTGACTTAAAGTTTTAATCTCGAAGATTGTCTGTTTGGTGGATTTGGCGACCCCTGTGGCCACTGGTGGTAATGTTTTCCCAGTGTTTCACCGCCACCTTTAGCCTTGTCTACACCGATTCTTCTCTTTCTTCTATACACCCAGAAGCAGGTGTTCTCTTTCTCTCCATCCCTCTCTCCATCTTTATTTCTCTCCATCTCTCATCTTTCTCTTTAATCTCTCTTTTCTACCTCTCTCTCCATCTCTCTCTCTCTCTCTGCATGTCTATCTTTCTCTCCATCTCCCTTTTTCTCTGTCTCTCTCTCGAGAGAGTGTGTGTGTGTGTGTGTGTGTGTGTGTGTGTGTGTGTGTGTGTGTGTGTGTGTGTGTGTGTGTGTGTGTGTGTGTGTGTGTGAGAAAGAGAGAGAGAGAGAGAGAGAGAGAAAGAGACCTTAGTTGTATTGTGAGCAGAGCCACAGGCCTCTCTCCTTGTCTCCACCTCCTACCTCAGTGTTTACAAGAGTCAGAGCACTCTAAAGCTCTAAAGCTCTCCTGTGTCTCAGCGAGTGATGGATGGTGGATTTTACCCAGGGGATTTACTTTAAGTGAACCTGCTGAAAGAGTGGCCTGTCGATACGAGAGTTCACAGCATTTTACATTTAAAATAAATGGTTTGACTGTATAGTAAGCACATAAATATTTAGGCGTTAGTACTTGCACTTTTAAAATCATCGTATGTCATAATAATTCTACACGTGTGCCTCCTCAGGTATGGCCGGTATGGATCAGGTTGTTTGTCTGCGCCCTCTGCTGGCCAAATAGATGGATGACACCTAATTTGTGCCGCTCAGGCCTATATCCATCACTTAGTGGTGAGGTGAAGATGCATATTCATAAGAAATATAAAAGCACCAAATATGGCACAGAGCTGAATATAGGTAGTTATGAGAGCATTGAAATACATCAGAGATTTGATCCCTGAGGGCCACGGTTGCCATATCTCAATTGATTGTGATGGGAATCTGGGAACTATCGTAGTTCCTCTCGTCCTATCACTGTAGTCGTCAGATGTCAGAATGGCCAGACTGTCTTCAGGCTTCAGGATATCGTCTTCCTTCCAGTCAACCAACCAACCAACCAAACAACATCATTTATTTATTTGATTGTGAACGATACTAATTTGCTGTGAAAATGTATTGATTTCAGATGACTGTCAACATGTTTTGACAGGCTTTGAGTACCTCTGCTCCTACGTCTTTTCAGTGTGGCTGTCAAATATCATTGAAATCAACACTCCTCAGTCCTACTCTGAGAGGCTGAATAAATCATGGTATCTTACTCTATGTTTGAACCCTTCAGAGTCCATAAGTCCATTTTGTTTTGGACATGCCTTTGTAAGTATTCCAGTCAATCCAAATCACTTGTGAATGTGATAAATCACAAACCGAAAGTAAGCTACTCAACCTCTACTGTGTTTAACTGTGAATGTACACAACACTTCAAATGCTAACATCCTCAGATAATTAGTTTTGAAAACATTGTTCATCTGAAAACTTCAAACAAACTAGGGTTCTTCACCTGAAAGATTCAGCCTTAATTCTGCAGTCATATAAAAAGCAACAAAGTAAACCACAATTTCACATGATGTATTTGACATGTATAAGTTAGTTTTTTCTAAATTAATATATTTTCATTTTGATCTATTATGCCCTTGTTTTATTTACATGGATCCAGACCCTGCTTATTTTAATGTAGAATAAAATGTATATCTGTGGGCTGCCATATGAGGGCCTCCGGTCTGACTGTCCTCTTCTCCCGACAGACCCTGAGATGCTCCCCCAACAACTACCTCACCAACACCTGGTGGAACCCCGTGTTCAACTTCCTGGAGAGGAACGTTCAGACAGCGGTGCCTTGCTCCTACAGCTGGCCCATCACCTGGCCCCCGGCCTGCCTTAAGAACCCCTGTAAGAAGTACTCCATGGTACAAAGCACACGGGAGGAGTGACGCCGCCCCCGACACACGCGCCGCCTAAGCCGAGGCACGCACCACCAAATGTTGCTTGAACATCCAAAGGATTGGCATTCGTGCAGTATTCACAGTCTACTGGATAAGAGGATATATATGGTGCCAGATTTATTGTAGTCCATGTTCAGTGACTTTACATGAAGGATATTATTACACGTTTATGAAGGTCTGATTTTATTGCAAATGTGCGATTAATTTGAGAAGAAGGATCATCCACATTGTCTCTATGTGTACTTCACCATAATAATTTATTTATGAAGTCGAGTTGTTGCAAATGTGTCTTTTTTTTCTTCTTTTATAAATTATGTTTCTGTCATATCAAAAGGAATTTCAGAGGTTCTCGGATAATTTATAGTAACCGTTTCGCAGGTTTACTACAGTATTTGCAAGACCTTTGTAGATCTGTTGACACTAAGTAGAGGTTGAGTGGGTTTAGGCCTACCTCAATGTGTCAGTGTATCCATGAATCAAGGTGACATTTTTTATTATTATTGTTATTTTGTTTTTATTACTATTATTGTTATTCATCCAACAAGGTGCCTTAGAATTCTTGTGTTAAACATTAGAAGGTAGAAGAAAACTTAACCATATTGAGTCTTGATTTACTTGTTTTTCTATCAGTTTTGTATTCTTTAATAGCCTTGAATGTGCATAGTTGTAGTTTCAACATTGTACAATTTAAATAAAACTGAACAAATTTAGGTTTCAATGTGCTCTCTGTTATGTAGGAGTGTGACACTGATGTAAAGTCCACTGTACACCTAAAACCCCATTAAGTCCCATTCAAATGTACTGAAGGGCATTGGTCTCTGCAGGAAAGACAAATAATTGCACCAATTACCAATTAAGGGTCACAGTCTTCAGGCATTCACTGATATCAAAGTGCACTGGAGGCCTGTGAATTTGTGCAGTGTGATTTGGAACTGTATAGTACATAATATAAGACTATGTTCAGCTCTTCTAACCTTATTAAATAGATAACATGGAAAGCATTTTTGAAAATTAAGTAACATGTAAAAATGAATAAGTGACATGTCTTTAAGGGTGTTTGCAAGCCCTTAAACATTATGCTAATAGCAGTAGCCATACCATACCAACAGTTAAACTGAGAGAAAAAATGAGACCTAGGGAAGAGAATGACAGGAGAGTATCGATAGTTTTAAATTTCAATACACTGTAATGAATGTACATTTTTTCAAATTTCCGGTACTGTATTGAGATTGTTACACCCTATCACATACACTCTCTCTCTGCAACAGCACACACTGTTGAAGAGTTGAGTTACTTGTACCTCTTAGAATATAATGCTGTCAGTTTTTTGTTGGGCCAGTGGGGTGAATTTGGGTCAGGGGCTCTCTGAATTCCAGGGAGCCACTTCAAGGTGACATATGAATGGATAGGACATATCCCTAAAGCCACAAAGGATGTTGAAGCAGTTAGTCAACAAATCAATCACATCAGGACTGCTGTCAGCACAGGCTCTTAGTTAGAACATGTAGCTATATCACATTAAGATATAGCCAACTGTATAAAAAAAACCCACTGATTTAGCAGTAGCTGTGACAACATATTCAGAATTTGATTGATATCAAGATGTAGGCTAATATAAAATTTCATGTCTGATCAAATATGTTTTCAGATAAAATTATGTAGTTCATCTTTTGGACACATTAGCTGCCCTCTTGGCTATATCAAGGATAGGCTACTCCAGCGTGTAAAGGTTTGTTATGGTGAAGGGTAGGCTACTCCACCTAAGATTATGGTTTTGCTGGACAAACATCTCTGTGACACTGTGTAGTTCTCTTTGTTCTCGTGGGTTTATAGGCTGTTCGTCAGTCTCTGACGTATCGTGTCATTAAGAGACAGGTTTGGAAAACAAAAAGATCCTGTATACGTTTTTGTAAATGTAAGTATCTTTATTGAACGATCATATGAACATGGTCCTTACATACTGTTAGAGTTGCGCGTTGGTTGTTTGCAAAGAGTTGACCCTGGAACTCGGAATATGAGTTTGACGAACACAGGTTTATTTGCCACAGAGTTGGAAGGTACATGTACATGGTTTCTTAACAGGTTAGAAATCGCAGGCTGTAAACAGTTATCTGCAACCACCAGAGCCCGAAAAGAACAATTTCTGTCAGGTTGTACATTATTTAAATATGATTTTGTTCTGAGTAATCATTGATGGAAATTATGGAAGAAGAGGGCCGTGGTTTAAACTTGGCCTTCTTTGGTTGGTGCGTTCTAGGCTAGTCCCAGCCTCTTGGCACGTCAGTCTTCTGGTCATCTTGCGTAACCTGTTGAGAGAAATCCTTGGTGTGCCTAATAACATGTTATTGTTCCATCATCCAGGTTGCAGTGACTTTTGATTACAGTCACACTATGTGCATATTTTTGTGAGATAACTTGAGATCAGGTAGTTCCTGTGCCGCAAGATTGCTCTTATGCACGCACTTGATTAGACTATCTATGGTATTTAATACATATTGTATATTATCCATACACTATTTTGATAATAGGATTTACTCTCTCTTGTCATCTCCCTGCGTACAGCTATAGAATTCTGGACTAAATCATATCTACAACAAATATCTTCTCAGATAGGGTCCCTGGGACAAAATCTTATTAAATGGGGGTCCACGGCATGAAAAGGTTTGAGAACCACTGTAACAAACTATGGATTGAGACCAGACATGGGTCACGGTCGCACATGACAACAGTAGTAATATATATGTGATATGTTTCAGTGAGCCTGGGTCCCACGACAAGTAAAAAAAAATCCAATTTGGGTCCCTGACTTGAAAAGATGAAGAAACCACGCAGTAGAGGATGATGTCAGTCTGATGTAAAGTAACCATGCTCAGCCTGCAAGCAGCCTTGGGCCCATTCCCACCATCCAGTCTTGGCTCCACACTGTCTGCAGCCGTCCAGCCTGCCCCAGCAGCACACACTTAGCAAGCCCCTAAACACTTAAACTGAATGACTCTCACTCATCTGATTTAAAATGGATCAGTGGATTATCAATTGTCATTCAAGTCATCAATTCCCCACCCTGTTACATTGGATAGGCCAAAGGATAATTGATCAACACTGATGTGTCCATCAGCACTATGAGCTGTCCCAATTAAGACCATGAATTGTTGGGGGTTGGTAGATAAGTTACACAAGTCTGTGTGACATAATTAAAATATGACTAAAATCCATAGGCATGTGAATTGTGATAGGCATTGTGAAGGCTACTCTGATCATTTTATCCCAAATTAATGTAATCAGTAATCTGTATGGGCCCTGATCAGTAGTATCTACTTTATTCATGGTAACCTGATCTACAAACAGACCTAACAATAATAATAGCATATACGTTAGGCCTGAAATAGGGACATGAGTGCTGGACATAAAGCCTGCGTTTTAGCTAGGCGTGTCAAATCTGAATCACATAGGCTATGTAAGTAGGCTATTTAACATTTCAACATCTGGTATCAGGCTAGAGACAGAGGGAGGAACCACTGCACCGACAGGAATGCTTTTGAATCCGAATTGAGAACTATCACTGGCCTAGGCTACTTTATGACAGTGACTCAATCAGCCACCTATTTAGCTGGTGACAACTAATTACTTTAACGTGAGGCAATATACACCTATGGCAGACTTGAGGGCGCCGTCCTTAAGCGTCTCTCAAGTAAGTGTGAGTACTTCGATTGAAAGACAATAGAGCTCAATGGATTTCAATGATCTCGTATTTCCCCCCTCTTTGATGTCCCTTTGAAGATGCAAATCTCGAACGAGCAAAGCACAATCGCGGCTTGGAGCCACCCCACCGGACGCCACTGAAAATATTTGCCTACAGCAGCCCGAGACAATATCTGTAGCCTATGCATCCACAGGCCACCTTGACAGACTGTCCTATTTCAAGCTATAAAACGCCATCGGAATTCATCATTATTAAAAGCAAACAAGTTGGGTTACTTGAATGAATTAAAGTCATCGTCTGTCCTCGTGTTAATTCGACCACTGAAACATAGGCTGAATGAAGAAAAAAAGTGGGCAAATGTGGATCACCATGGGCCTACTGTGCTAACAGCCAATAGCAACAGCTTTTCAGAACAAAAACCTAAACCGTTTGTTCTTTTCCTATACAATTCACGTAGAGGTTGCAACAGGTGGTAAAACATTGAACTTACTTATTTAGGAAACCTCGCCACCCTGGATCACTTAGTCCACGATGAACCAAATGAAAGTTAAATAACGTTTTTAAGAAAAACTCTTAACTTAGAGCCATGGTTAATATTTATTAAAATCCTATAAACGAATAAAATAATACCATCTTTAAAAAAAATCTGCTGGTTTTGAAATAATGTAGTCCACATCTATTTTCACCTTCTGAAATAAAGGGGACATTTCGCAGCCTTTAAAATATTTTATTTTATTTATGTCATGTGTTTTTATAAAACATTGCTAACACTTTCCAGTTATTGCTTACATCAAAATAGTGCTTCTTACAAAATAATTACAATGTTTAAAACCCCTCTAAAAAGAGAGCAATGGAAAAAGATCTAGATTCTAGATAGTATTTATAATAAGTTACCCATGTGATATAATCAACCCACACATGAGTTCAAAGATCAAATATTTTGAATGAGAAATGGTCTGTACAGTAGGAGGGGGGAGCGTCATACAATGGATAGTTTGGATACGCATATTGTTGGTGGACTATCTGTCGCGTGGGGAAGGGGAGTCGCTGGACGGGGTGCGGGTAGAGCGGGCTCTGGCTGTAGGCGAAGAGCTGTCCACTGAGCGCGTGGTGCTGAAACGAGGGAGCGGCAGCCTGCAGGAAAGGCGGGAGCAGACCAAAGGGTGCTGAGATGACCTCAGGTTTCCTATCCTGGACATCGCGCTTCAGCTTCATTCTCCTGTTCTGGAACCAGGTTTTCACCTGAAATAAGGGGAGAATGTAAACGTAAATAAACGCTCTCTTGTGTGCAGTTAAATCAACTTCAAATGTCATCGTTTGTTAAGGGCTAATGGTCGTGTCCTGCTATTTACCTGAGTTTCAGAGAGGTTGAGCTTCTCCGCGATTTTCCTCCTCTGAGTTGCGCCGAGGTATCTGTGCTTGTTGAAAGTCCTCTCTAACTTGTTGATCTGTTCAGAAGTGAACTTGGTCCTCATCCTCCGTTGCAGAGTGGATTCGCCCTCACTCTCATCTCCCACTTCACTCTCAGAGCCTGACGTGTAGCCACAGCTATCTGGAAAGGTGGACAAAATGTTTGGTCAACATCCAACCGAACTGTTGCAAGGACAGATCTGCCTACTCAAGGCCATCTCTAGGCTCACAATAAGCGATTCTGAAGTGAGGTTGATCAAACTGAACTTACTGTTTGGCGAGGTCGGAGAGTATTGGCGTCTTGATTCTTTTGCAAGCTCTTCAGTCTCAGGCTGAAGAAATGTTTCTGTAAGGACTTTCCCCTCAAGAACATCCTCCTCTTTCTGTGTTGTGTATAAACTTTTAGATAGCCATTCTATGGAAAAGTTATTTGCCATGATTGTAGGCCTATCCCTGCAGTAGCCTAGTCTGTCTCCGAGTGTGTTCCCTGCTCTTTGACAGGGCCAACACTATATAGAGGGGGCACACTTCTTTATTTGCATATGCAAAGAGATCTCAACGGAACGATAAAAAACTCTATGGTCTTGGTAATTGAGGTTAATAGATGTTGGAATTGTGGTTTTTCACACATTCAGTACTGTCTGATATATCCAGGCGCCAGTAAGTTTGAGTATCAGGTAGATGACATTTCAGGTGAAAGAGAGGGCTAGTTAAATAGAGATCTGATATTTGCATACAATGATTTAAATCTGTATGAAAGAATGAGCATACGATTGTTCAATTAGAATGTCATATGTGAGACTGGTGTAGCCTCTATCATGATTAATCATCAAAAATATCGAGGCCATTCTCTAGTTTACAACATACAGTAGGCCTACACCAATGTGGCGCCTTGGTTGATAGCAGACTTAAGCCACCCAAATCAAACCTCAGATATGCACTTTGCCTTGTGGCGTTCTATCAGCCTGAAACAATTTTCTGATTGTGCAGCTGATTCCGTATCAGTTTATTATAATGAATGGCAGTGGATAATTTGTAGTCTACACTGTGATAGTTCTGAGAGGATAATGGAGGTGAAGACAGAAACCCTGGCTGTCAGTGCAGCTACCTGTTGACAAGGAATCTATAAAGATATTTTTAAACAAAGATATCTTCATACATTCCTTGCTTATTGACAAAGCCTTTGTAACCGACCGATCGACCGCCCGGTTGAGTGGGTGTGTCGTCAGAATAACGCGTCAACAGAAAGTGTGCAGGTCCTGCTCTTTTGACTTGTTCATTTGAATGTGCATTTGCCGTGGAGTTCCTGGTTCCCTGAAAACCTCTTGCAGCTCGGCTCAAAGATAATAAAGCAGCTGGTCCTGTTCAAGTATCTAGTAGGCCTGCGGCCACGCTGACTCTAAAAGGCAGAATATTTTATTTATTCTGTTTGATTAACAAACAATCCCATATAGGTTTAATTTCTTATGGCTGAGACACCTCTGTGATCAACCATCATGCACTTAATTATTTTAACCTTGTTGTGTTGTGTGTATAAAGGTGTGCTATCTATTGCCTTACTTCAAGGGACGGGGCATGCAATCAAATCACATAATAGCAACAAGTCCCTCTTACCCCAGGCTGAACTTCACACCAAAGATCAGTGTCTTTGGCACACAAAACCCCAGACTTTCTGGAGCCAGGCCGGAGGGCTCCTGCAGTAAGTGTAAACTCCCCAATGACGGCTTAATTTGGACTAATTGTTGACTATGATTTCTCTCTGAAGTGCAGAGTTGGGGACAAACAGAATTAGTTGACGCGCATATTAAAGCGTCGCATGGGGTCAGTGTCGTACTTGACAGGTGGGACGAGGAGAAAGCGCCAAGTCCACTGTTTGTTTCCCTAATCAATTAGATGCAAACATATGGAAGCGGCCTCATCTGTAAAGTTTGTTTAACCTTGCTTTCTGCATCGACTACACGCTCAGTACTCTGCGGTTTCATTTAGTATGATTTGTTTGCATGGGTAAATTGGGACTGACCATCTCATATCACCATTCCACTATTATTAGGGAATCAAGTCAGAGAATGCACGCAATGCGCTTTGATAATAACCTTTTACCTAGTCAGTGGGCTAGGTAACTCATGTTTCTTCCACCCTGCGTTGATCACATGTGCATGGACCCTCTGATGTCTGCTCATCTGGGATACAATGACAGGGATAATCTATTCCTGTTCAACTAATCCTGCAATAAAGATAATACCATAAATCTTGCCTGAATACGAATTAGCCTGGCCTATATGCTTGAATTCCAACCTATATCAAATAGCCAAAATGTCATGCATGTGGAATATAAAAAAGAACCAAAACGTTATTGTCATAGAAGATATACTTTATTCAATGATAAATAGATTTAAATTTATATACATATTTACACCAAATATAGACTTATAAAAACACTTCACCAAAAAATGGAATTAAAAAAACAACTGTGGATTGCACGTATACTTTTTGAATTCTAAGTGTCTGAGTCGCTCAAGTTTAGTTTGCATTGCAACATGCAGTCCCTAGTAGAAACGTGTGTTGTGCATCATGAGATGGGCGGGCTGGTGAGGAAGCATGTGTTGTTGCATGGGGAACTGAGGCATAATGCCCGGGTAAAACGCCTGGTTTGGCGAAGCGTACTGGAGGCGCTGTCCACCGAAGCCGTGGTACTGAATGAAGGGCATGTGTTGGAACATCATCGGGGAGATTGTGGGAGTGAGATAGGACTCGGGCAGGTCCTGCACCTCTCGTTTCAGCTTCATTCTCCTGTTCTGAAACCAAGTCCTCACCTAAATGACAAAACATATACAAAGATTAATACAGCAGCACAGACTATAAATCGAATCCAATTAAATCTCAGTCTTACTTTCCTTTGGGTTGTTGTCGCATCTTACCTGAGTTTCAGAGAGGTGCAGCTTTTGTGCGGTTTTGACTCTTTCCCCAGCATCCAGGTACTTGTGCTTGTTGAAAATCTTCTCCAGTTTGTGAATCTGCTCAGGAGAAAACTTGGTGCGAACGCGGCGTTGGGCCCCGTCCCTCTCTCCATAGTGACCCTCGTCCACAGAAAGGCATTCCGAAGCGGCAGCCTCGCTCTCATACCCAGAAGAATATCCGCTGATTTCTGAAACTGAAAGAGGAACATAATGGTTACCAAACTATTTCCATGGAAGGTTGTATGACATGAGTAGTTTTCTTTTAATTTCAAAGACTACTTACTTGGTGACGAGCAGTCAGCTGCGCGCAAAGGTGAGCTCAAGCTGGATTCCTGGTGGCTACTTTCCTCTGTCGAGTCCATGCTTTCGACACTTAGCTTGAATGGCTTTCGTTTTGGCTGTAGGTAACTCCTGTCATAAGAGGTCGGTGGACGAGGCTGTACCATGCAAGGAACGTGGGGTCTTTGGTTTAGCATATTATCCACTTCGCCCTGGTCCTCTTGTGGCGTACTGTTCTGATGGCTCTGAGCCAGCCAGTTGACTGAAAAGTGTTTCACCATGTTTTATGGCTAGTCGTCAGTGCTACTCAGCGACCTGTGTCCAAAGAGGGTCAGAAGAGCGTATTGTGACAACTCCTGTCGAGGGCCCATTTTATAGGCCCGTTCTTAGCTGCAATTTGCATTTGTAAAGGCGCGTTAACGCCTGATCGATCTCCAATGATTAGGGCTAATGGCTCGTTATTGAAGTCTTTACATATCCTGTGAGTGTGTGAAAGCCTGGCGCCACCAAGTCTGTGAGAACCCCCTGAGCTCATACATTTGTCCGCCTGAATGAAATAGCTATATCTCCACCAGAGGTGGAGCCCTTTATAGATCACGTTCATGTGAGGAAGAGTAAAATGAAGAGTGTTATCTCTATGCTACTTCATCGGCCCTCTGAAGTCGCACTATGGCCGAGGCATGGATTTTATTGAAGTCCCTCAATCAAAGTTTTAATGTTTTAAAAGTTGTGAATGTGAAAACATGCTTTAAACGCCTTAAACCATGTTCATCTTTTACTGAGACAAACAGTAAATTATTCAAATGCCAATGTGTGTTCTTTCCCAACACTTACACAATCAAATGGAGAGCAAAAGCAATACAATTCCAGTGGTTTTGTATTGACACGTCACTGATACCCCGGTGAGCACTGGCGCCAGAGACCCAACAGCCAGCATTTGGCACAGTGGGTACAAACATTCCAGATCAAAGGTATTACAGTAGCAACACAATTAGGTTTAACTGTCCGCCCCTTCAAATGTAAATCTGGTAAAACAAGCTGCGAGGAAGCTTTGAAAACCCAGTCTGGGCAAACAATAGAACACTGCTGTTTAAAGTTTCCACATATTTGTAAAGTGTTTAGTTGCAATGCTGCCATCTCCCCCCAAAAATAATGAAAGCCATAAACGCTGAGATTAGGTAACGAATGGAAGCCATCAAATTAGGTTAGACGATTATATAAAAAGTCCCACGCAAACCTCTCCAACTATTTCAGGCCCATCAGTAGGCAATATACCCCCAGCGGCTTAAAGACAATGACACCAAACTGATCGTTTAGCTCTGACAATGCAGATACGGGTATGTTGAATGTCTCCTTTATCGATGATCTGTTGCGGTGGAGGCTGGATCCCCTGGGCTTGTTGCTTCTTTTATCTGGCTAGCTTTGAAGGTGCGCTCGATCCCTTGAGATAACAATATAAGCTGCGCGCTCATTGTGGGAGGCCGGCCGGGCCGGATAGCCCGACTTCACACAGCGGCTATTTCCTCATGTCTCTGGTCACGCTCATTCCATTCCAGACACGTCTGATTACCCCCCCCCCCC
>OMKL01046121.1:11711-22738 GCA_900302295.1 Parasudis fraserbrunneri
CCGAAGTCGCGCATTTTTCTTTTTTTGCCCTGCAGGCTGCGTGTGCGGTGAGAGATGTCCCAGCATGCCCTGGGACAACTGAATCTTTTCTTTACTTCCACCGTGAGTCAGGGTGAGTGTTGAATTAGTGGCCTTCGGCCAGTTTGCAATATTGGATGACAGTTGAACAGAAAAAGTATTTAATATTGAATGATATTTTAATAAAGGCAGGCTGACTGATATGCGACACACCTTCCATGAGCCATTCTCCTGATAAAAGAGCCTTGCTTGTCACAGTAAAAAAGGCATCACAGTCTAGACCCTGAAAATAAGACGATACCCCTTTTTCAGATTGTTTTCTAGGAAAAAAACATTGTCTTATATTCAGCACAATACAGTACTTACTGTCGGGATATGGCTTAGGGAGAAAGGTTATGACAGGTATAGGAATGAATTGGTCAATTGTATGAAGGCACTTAACTTTGGGATTTCAACCTGAAATAAATGAAGGAAAAGGGGGGTATTTGAAGGGAAGGCATGAGATGGGGACGAATGGTGAGCCGCCAGCAGCACGGCCAGGGAGGGGTTGTATGGTGGATCGGGTGGATTGGCTCGATACTGGCGAGGGGCACAGTGTGGGAGGTGTTGTACTGAACCAGCGAGAGAGAGGGAGAGACAGAAGCGAGAGATGGGGCAGAGCGTGGTGACATGCATCATTGGTGTTCAAAATTCGTATAAAATACTTCAATTATTTCATGCTAAACAAATCATTTATTAATCATTTACAAATGTATATGAATGATTTGTTAATGATTAGTTCATTATTAACTAATAGCATATACGGTACTTATAAGGTACTGTGTTGGTACTTTTTTTTTTTTGTAAGCAGCTTTATGTATCCAACAAGGTTAATAATAAAGAAAAAAGAAAACAGTTAAATAAATATATTTTAAAGCTTACAGTGGTTATATGTTTAACAGCTTTTTTGTTTGTACACTGTGTTTGTACTTTGTCTAATACTGAACAATGAAAGTGATATTTGCCAATGTCTGACTGCATGGGAGAGCATTTGTTAATGCGCCTCTGAGCTGAGAAGGTCCAATCTGAATATCTGTCAAATATCCAACATGAGAGGTCAAGGCCTCTGAAATTGTCATTGCTATGTATGTCCACTAGGGAGCAGTCTCAGTATGTTCTCAGTCTGTTGCTTTCTCTTTTTCAAAATAGGTCCCTCCATCCCTCTTCATCTCCCCGCCTGAGTGTGTATGGTAGGTACCTTGTGCGTTTACTCTCATGCTGAAGCGTGACAAAGATGTTTCACACATGGGTGTGTGTGTGTGTCTGTATGTGTGTGTGTGTGTGTGTGTGTGTGAGAGAGAGAGAGAGAGAGAGAGAGAGAGAGAGAGAGTAAAACACATAATGTAAAAAATTGCTCTCAACAAATGTATCAGAATATACTACAAAATACTGACTGGAAGATGTGTTTTATTAAAATATTTCAGAACTTTGAAACTATTTGTCAATCTATGTCTAACACTTTTTTATGACAAGCCTCTGGAGGGTTTTTTCAGGATTGCCCTGCATGTAGTGGCTCAGGAGGTAGAGCCGTCGTCTGGTAGTCTGAAGGTTCCCGGTTCGATCCCCGGGTCTTCCTGGCAGCGTGTCGAAGTGTCCTTGAGCAAGACACTTAACCCCTAACCGCTCCCGACGAGCAGGTTGGCACCTTGCATGGTTGCCTCCGCTGTGAATGTGTGAGTGAATGGGAGAGTGTGAGGCATAAGTTGTAAAGCGCGTTGGGTAAAAGTGCTATATAAATGCAGTCCATTTACCATTTACCATGTAGCTGTTTGACATGTAGATTGCTTCTCTGGTTTGTATTTATACATGTGCAAAAAACAATAAATCAACACAAATCCCTTGGCCATGGAGATTCTCTTTTGGCTGATCATGCAGGGTATCCAGGTCCTAATCCAGTTGGGTTACATGGGTGCCGTGTCCCAGACGGGATTCTCCACAGAGGGAGGTCAAAGGGGGCGAGTGTTGTATTTTGTTGTATTTTGTATTATTGTTATTTTTCATTTTCATAATTTCACTGAGATGTCTGTATTACTACCTGGAATAATAAACATCATAATGACCTCACGCATATTAAGTCTTTAACTCAATAACTTACAAACCAAATTAATTTATACAAGGTGGTTTATAGTTTTGGGATGTGTGTGAGATTATGGGCACAATATATCAGTTTTATTTTTTTGGTGGAGTGTTCCTTTAAGGCTTGTTAATCTGAAGACTTTAAACCCTATTACCCTGGGGTACCTATTTAATCTTTCCCCAGCACCTATATAACATTTGAGTCTGGAGACTGTCAAATCCATACCAAGACTAGGAAAAACCCATTTTCAATATGTGACAGTTAAGGCATTCCAACAACCATTGATCTATAATAAACTCTTGCAAGATATATCAGTGGCTCCAACCTGTTTTCACAGGAGCCTGATGTCCGATCTGCCTGGGATAAGAGCTATTAATTACCAATAAATTACCAATAAATGGTTCATTCCAGGCTCTGCCTGGAATGCACCAACACGTTGAATGACACTGAACCATAAAACCAGTAGGACTAGTGCCACATTCCATTCAAAGTCGGAGGACGGAAGCTCCCAGTTGGACAATTGGAGTAACAACCTCAATATGTTCCAGTGCCCGGCTCTGAAAGAAACCATACATGTGTAAAATATGTTGTTTGTCTGAGGGAGAATTAAGTGACCCCGGGAAGAAGCTGGTGTTTGTGTGGTTGGTTTATGAGCACAATACAACATGCTTAGAAACTGTTGACATTCTGAGCAATTCTTCTGGGCGTGTGGTTTGGAATGGCTCATATTGTAGCAGAAACAAGACAGGATGTTAATGATAAAATTGCTTCATTAGACTCACCTTTTAACTTGCTATCATTTCAAAACCTGTCCTGTAATGTGTCTTTGTCGGGAAACGGGAAATACTAATGAAGGAAGTGCAATTAAATATGAAATGAATGAAATAAAAATTAGATGTATGCCTTTTTATGTGTTGCCAGTACTGCTATTTATCGATTCAATACTGTAGCCTACAAATGCTGCCGCTAGCTCTGTGCTTCTTTCTGCACTGATAAACCAGTTCACTGTAGAGAGTTAGGTGATGGCATCTTTGATCCCTCAGAACTATTATCTTTCTGTCCTTTACAGCTTGGCTTTGTCAAGCCAACTTAAAGTTTGTGAACAAACTTTACATTCTAGTTGGAAGTTGTATTTCTTCACTTTTGACAGAGTTAGGCTAGCTGCTACCTACGGCTTCCAGTCCTTGTGCTAAGCTAGGCTAGCATGCACCTGGAACTCTCTCTGGGGCTACTGGACACACAGAGATGAAACTGATATAAATCTTCTTGTCTGACTCTGGGGAAGATGGCAAATAAGTGTATTTCCCAAAATGTCGGAGTGTTCCGTCACTGTCACCATGCTCAAAGTTGACTTTCCATAGCCTGTATCCCCAACAACATAGCCACATACAACTGGAAGGGGCTTGCTTCAATAGATATTTTACCACCACACCTGTGGTGGAATCTAATGAAGTACTTTTAGCCAGGTACTATAGCCTTCTTACAGTATGTACAATTCTGAGGTACTGGTAGTTTATTTTCACCCTTAGGGATCTTTGTAGGAGCCCTTGGGCGGCATGGTAGCACAGAGGTTAGCAGATTAGAGACTAGAACTTAATCTCCTTCACTGTTTCAAAGGAAATATTGTACTTTGTACTCCACTGCATTTATCTGAACACTGCAGTTACTAGTGACTTCAAAGAGAAAGATTTTGTTTACAAAGCATGTGACAAGTTGATTAAAATCATGCCCTTTCAAGTTTCAAACCTGTCAAATTTAAGGGGGGGGGGTAATCAGCCCCCATAACTGCACCACCCACCACTTAAACATAACCTTTAGAGGTTAATGTATCAAGGATTCAACACTCCTGGCATTGAAATACATTAACCTATAGAATGAGTACTTCTACTTTTGATACTTAAGTACATTCAATATTAAATACTTTTCTACTTAAAGTAAAGGATTAGAGTACTTCATCCACTACTGATAAACACCAAGTTCCTCTTTTCTAGCAGCTACTTTGACAGGTACACAACCATCATATAGAGGTCATTTTCTATCCTAATCAAATTGTCTGGTACAATAAAGAAAATGGCCGGTAGACTTTGGAATCTACATACCACTTTGGCCAGTGGGCAACATTTTAACTACTGCCTTGACAGTACAACTGTATGGTTCACCTAACTCCTAACTTTCTCATCATTCATGCTGATGGCATGTGACTGTTAAGAACTGTGCATCTAAGCGCAACACACAGCAGCAACATCTAAGCCAATGTACTGGAGCTCATTTAGTTGTCAAATAGCTACTTTCCATTGTTTGGTTTTATGGCCAATTTTAAGAGTCAATAATGTACAATGCACAATCTTAACTTGTTACAGCTCACAGAGCTGCACACTGCCCAGACAGATACGGTCTCCAAATATCTCCAGAGATACAAATTGTGGATTAATATTTATGGAAATAGTCAATAAATAATGAGTTTTACCTCTGGGTTTCACTAAAATAGTTTTCAGCCATGTTCTGTCATAATTATCTTATATGAAATTCTAATAGAGTGGATATTGTGACTTGTGCTTAGACAAAAACGTAACAGTTTTTTTTCCTCCCCAATATCCTGCTCTCCTCAGAGCCTGCAGACTAGTGTTGTTATATCAGGAGAAGGTGCATGTTCTCGATTGCCAAGTCACCTTTTGCAGGAGGCAGAACCTTATCTCCTGAGAAGCACAACATTAGGGCAGGAGGAACTCTGCAGAACTCCGCTTCCCTTCGTGCCACACTGCTTCAGGTGGCCAGACGCTGTTGACATGCAGGTATATAAAAAGCCACATGTACTGTACATGGCAGGATCACTAAGCACTTACTGCAGCCTCATTCCTGAGGCCAGAGAGAGGGAATGCTGGAGCTGAAAGGTGACTCAGCAAAAAAAGTGCACACACACACACACACACACACACACACAGAGAGAAAGAGAGAGAGCTCTCTAATCATTACAGGCAGAGAGGAGTGTGGTCTTCCAAGCCCCACAGATACCGGCATGTATCCAGTGACACAGCAGCTTCACTCGCTGAAGATCTGTGAGGGCCACATGAGGACACATGGGCACAGTAGAGTTTCAAGAGATATTATTGCAGTGGGTGGTTTGATACCTGAGGCAAAGGAATATCTGCACTCCGCACACTGGATCACTGTTAAGTTCCTGTTTCAACCCAACAGGGTTCTTCATCAGGCAGGTGTAACACCTCCCTGGGGTTCCACTGTCTTGATCCTCTGAAAGTGTTTCATTTTACTTGTTTAACCGGGATAGTCTACTCAGCGACAATTTGTAATAAGCTACTTTGTAAAATGCGTAGACTGTTATCGGTCACATGGATAAAAGGGCCCTTTAAATCATGTTTCTGCACGTGCCCTTTTCAGTAATAATTGGGTTTTAGGAATACACTGGATTTTGCAGTGAGAGATCATATACTGTAGCCCATATACTGGGCCCAACCTACACACAAAATGTTATCCTCTGCTTCTTCGAGTTAATCCACAACCTCTGGCAAAGCATGTTGCTGTAATTAATATCATTACCTCGCCTGCCTCATAACATCATCAGACAGTGTAGCCGGCCGACTACTACTGAACAATAGATTCCGCCTGGTTCTTATTTCATGAATCTTTAAGCAGTATTCACTGTTTCGCATTTGGAAGCAAGTAGCCCTTAATTGGTTTCAACATCTTAATAAGTCAAAGACGTTTAAGACTGATAATTACATTACAGTAAAGAGTCCAATTTATCGAAAAGGTCAATTGGAAGCTGAAAAACTCTTTTCTTTAGAAATGCATTATGCTGTGGGGATGTCAAGAGTAAATTAAATTCCCCTCTGCACACTAAAGCATCAATTTCCTTATGGTAATTATAACCCCTAACCACAGTGTCGATATTATGGGTTTACCCTGACCGCCACCGCCACCGAGTTTTCATGTCAGCGTGATAACTCAAATAGCTTTCATTCAAATCTTTTCAAATTTGCTGTGCACATTTATGACCCCTAGAGGAAGAAGACTGTTGATTCTGGTGACCCCATGGCCTTTTCTCTAGCACCAACATCAGGCCAAATGTTAAATATTCACATTAGTGTTTGTCAACTTTCATCCAAATCTTTCTGGACAGGACAAAAATGATCACATCTAATAAACCAGTGGTTCTCAAAGGGGGCTTCCAGGGGGTCCCCAGAAAAATGGGGAATTTTTATTTCACTAGTAGTTTCTTCACTTGAAGTTAGCACAATGAAAGAATATATAAGAATTACTATTCTTATAGGTTTCACTCTCTCCTCTGTTCTCTCCTCACCTACAGACAGTTATGTAACTCTCAACTAAATCATACTGTATGTAACAACAAATATCTTCAGAGCCTAAGAAATGTCAGCCTTTTGGTCCCAATAAAACGGATATTCTGCAGAAAAAGGGTGCTCCCGTCTATTCCATCCTTGGATAGTCAATATTGAAGTTTCCTGCATGGGAAAGAAGACTGTTTCACACCATTACAAGTCCAAGTTGAGCACCTAGTCCCTCGCATGTGTAGAAAGCTGGCTGAAGTGCACTGGGGATACTCCTTTAAAAGGGATAGTTCTGATTTTTAAAACCCTAGCCCTATTTCCTACTTACCAATGATGATGTTGATCAGTAGAATCCTTTCTCAGCACAATCCATGCTGTTCCTCATACTAGTTCTGGCTACTTAGCCACAAACTACTGCAAAGTCAGTCAGTCTCTAACTCACTCAGAATCAGTCACTGACATCATATCATTATAGATGTATTCATATAAACAGATTGGATGGCATAAAGAGGAAGCTAACACCTTCAAAACTTTCTCAAATGCTTTATTTTTCATTTCCATTGTATGTTCTGTCTTAGGCCAAGTCCACACTACTCACTACATTTTCTAACCCCTAAAACAGAGACTTTGAAAACAATGACGCAGACACCCACGTTCACTTCCTGAATGGGTCTTATCACTCACGACAAAACAAAACATTATAGCCAACAAATTATAGCTAGGCCTACATACTTTTTGTGATATGTTTTCATCTCAGAACGGAGTTTCATTGAACGTTAAAACGATCTCTGTCCACACAAGTGTTTTAGCACTGTTTCAGAAAAGATCTCTATCCAAACTAGCTCGTCTGAAAACACATATCTCATGACCATTCACATACACTGGGCATGTGCGTGCCGGTGTAAACAGGAAGCAGATTGTCTATGAAGAAGAGCAATGGCAAAAAGTAAGAACAGAGATTACCCACACAAGAAGGATGAAATCACAAACGGTATGTAGGTCTAGCTAAAATGTTTTGTCATGACTGATAAGACCCAATCAGGAAGCGAACGTGGATTTTTCAAACGAAACAGGGTCAGCAGCGTTTTCAAAAGTCTCCATTTTAGAGGTTCGAAAAAACACCAGAGTAGTGTGGACACTAGGCGTAAGCGTAGCAAAAGTTGTGCATTTTAAGAATGAAATCGTAATAGTGCGGACATGACAGCCGACCTCTAGGGCTGCCGGAACGGATTCAACGGAGCCACTGTCGTTACCATCTTGGACAGTGGGCCTTTGCGACCAAAGACAGGGGTCCTGTAAAACACAGTTACAGTAGATAATGATTTATGATTTTCATCAACTGGACATTCAGAACGCACCCATTACTCATCTGTTAATGTATTATGCTTGTGAAATAATAGATTCATAACAAATTCATAACACATAAGTCAGTAGTATGATGGATTACAGAGTACACCCACCTCTTTCTCTGCCCAGTAACAGTATACCCGCCTATTATTCTAATTACCAATGAAATACATGGGAAGTAGAGTAAACAGTGGAGCCACCAAGTGTAATACATTCATAGATGAGTAATGAATGCAATCCCATTTTCCAGTGAATATAAATCGTTACCAAATATTATTATATGAATCAGTAAAACTATGCTGACATTCACTGTACCATTCATATAGTCATTATACTTATGATGTAATGGTAAATTAGTTGTTTAATTGTTTTACTTGCAAAATGAAAAGAATTGTCATAGTTCACAATGCCGGTTGGTAAATTGAGCAAACCAGATGTGTTGCAAACTTTCAGCTTTACTATACATGTTTTTTCACCAATACTTGGCTTGATGTTGTCTAAAATTAAGAATTACACCTACAGTACTGTCTATGACTGTCAAATTCATCTGAAGACATATTGCTGACACAAACAGCTGTGGAGCTTTTAAGTGATGCCAGTCACACATGAACAGGTGCAAAACTTTCCCATAAAACCCAATTAAGCTGAACATTTGGGTGGGATGATTGAAGGATAATTATAGCTCAGTAAAAATACTGTACAGTCCACATGTGTATGCTAAATAAATATCCACTCTTCAATTAAATACTGAGGATTGCCCATATATTTAAAGAGACTAATGGTTTGAGTGTTCGTTATTTAAATGACCATCATCATTACCTGAAAATACTCCCAATTTCTTGTATTCCTCCTAGCAAATATTTAATATGTTTTCTTTCTTTTTTTTCTTTTCTTTTTTTTTGCATTTACAGCTCTATAGTCTAAAGGAACAATACAGGGACATATTAACCTATATTGTAAAATGTATGACAATAACTTTATTTTGTCTTTCTCCTTCGCAGGCATGGCTTTAATACCTATCTAGCACTTGATTTCAGAATGTAGCATGGCGTTGTTGGAGTGCTTAGAATGCCCTCTAATGGATTGTTGTGGTAATACTTGGCCTAGGAAGTGCTGCCTACTCCCAGGTGCCTAATGTGTAATGGTGCTGTGAACTGTGGAGCTGAATGATGTTAAGGATCCAGAGTCTGAACCACTTAGGAGACAGTGGAGACCACAGAATTAGCATGGTGGGTACCAGGGTTATCATGGTTTTGTATTTTTCCATTTGTTTTTATTTTCATTTAATAAAAAAAAAATTCTGTTTAGTTTCTGTTAGTTTCGAGAGTGAGTTTGCTAGTTTTAGTTTCGTTTTTATTGTTTAAAAATGTTTATTTTAGATTTGTTTTTATTTGTTTTTTTCTCAAGTCTGGTTTTTATTTTTATTTCAGTTAACTCAAATGTTTTTTCACACCTAGTTTTAGTTTTCACATGAGTTTAGTTAACTATAATAACATTGGTGGGTACTCACCCAGGGATGTGTGCAGAGGTTGATTCATTTGGCAGACGACTAGAATTAGCATAGACTGCCTTGCCTGCATACCCAGGAATGGTGGTATGGCTGCCAAAAAAGAAGAGAAAAAAAGTTACATATATCCATTGTGGAAGGAAATTTGGAGTAATAAGTAGTGTATTACCAAATAAATACAGGTATTTTGCATTTGAATGCAAAAAATACTTGATGAATTTGCACCAGTTACAGTAAAGGTGGTTGAGGACTAACATTTTGAGGCAACATGAGGGGGAAACACTGTTGTGAATTTGGGTTGGGGTTGTCAAAGGGAACAGCGTCAATATGGCTAACACAGTAGAAAATAGGAGGGAAAGTATAGGCTATGTACAAAAACACAGTTGGTCAAAATGGTCCTCTCTGTGCGGAATGTAATTTAAAGAAATGACTACATTTCATGTAAACTGAAATGAGCTGTGGAGCGACAGTCACAGTTGTCTGAATCTGAATTAGATGGGTTTCTTGTTTACCAACATTACTATGTGTATGTGCTGCACAGCCAGGGGCCAATAAACAATGTTGATAAGTCACACCTAATGCAGGACTGTGGTCAGTGTGAACATTTTGTTTGTAAATCTTGTACATGCATGAGTTATGTTGAAAAATGGGGTGCATTACTTTAAGGGGAACGCATTGTACATGGTAAGAGTACACTTTCTTTTATTGGTAGGTTAATTGGCTCAGACTGCGCCAATTGCCTTAATAATTAGTTCCCAGCAATGAAATTAGAAATGAATACAAATGACCTAACCCCGTCTTTGTTCAAGACCATGAAAGGACTTCATGCAATTAACTGCGCAACACATTTTTTAACCAGTTTGTCTAATGTCCACATTAGCCTTCTGCCCCCCTGATTGCACGCACATCCCTGTAATGATCTTGAATAGAAACCTGTCTATACTGTGGGTGTTATATCTTACTGTGCGGTGGGGGTGTACTAAGGCAAGGAGGTCCTCTGCATGGTCAGGGGGCGGAAGTCTTCATGGATGTTATCTATGTTGTCCATGTTCTCAGAACCAACCACACCACTGCAAAAACAGGACAAAACACACATGCACGCATGCATGCGCACACACACATATGCATCATAGAGACACATACAGTAACTGCAGTTTGGAGTTTTGAGTCCAGTACACACACACGATTAAGACTCATTTTACCCATTCTTGCCAACTGATGAAATATGAAGCACTTACGAATAATGTGGAATTTGACCTGATTTTGGACATGGGCTGGAGCTGAAATGAAGAATGAAAGCCGTTTCAAAATGGCCTGAATTTAGATAAGCTACGCATATATATATATAGTTATTGACAGACTGGGAAATACGGAGAGACATTTTTGTTTTTGGAGTGCTCACAATGATATGGGTTTCCTGACGTCATCCCTCGCTCGAAGCTGGTGTCTGTTCCACTGGGCTCCAATGGACTTCGAGAGGATGGTAGTGACACATCAATTTAAGATCATTTCAATGGACATCTACATGATGTAATGATGGCATTCTTGTCTTTTCACATAGACCCCTACTGTAGACCCTTGAGCATGCTCACAAATGCGTTCAGTCCACACACACACACACACAACGCAAATAAGTGCACACACACTTTCTCTGGCATTCTCTCTCTCTCTCTCTCACACACACGCCTTTGGCATTCATTTAGTCTTTTCTCATATCCCCATAGACCTCTAC
>OMKL01046122.1:5040-17234 GCA_900302295.1 Parasudis fraserbrunneri
GTGAATGATTAAACACCTACTGCTGAGGTTCCCTTGAGCAAAGCGCTTTACTTCCCCAACTGCTTTGGTGGGGCCCACTTCGACGACCGGGAGGGTAGCTCCCAGCTGTGGAACTGTACGAGTGTAAATCAGGGCATTGCCGAATCACACTCTCTCTCTGGGAATCTCTCCCATTCTTAATTAAAAAATGTTTTTTAATTATTATTCTTTTTTTATTTCATCGAAACGCACTCTTACATCAGGTGCTGCAGCTGGGCTCGGACATCCTCCCCCAGTACAAGCAGGAGACGCCCAAGACGCCGCCGCACATCATCCTCCACTACTGCCTGTTCAAGACCACGTGGGACTGGGTCATCCTCATCCTCACCTTCTACACGGCCATCATGGTCCCCTACAACGTGTCCTTCAAGACCAAGCAGAACAACCTGGCGTGGCTGGTGGTGGACAGCGTGGTGGACGTCATCTTCCTGGTGGACATCGTGCTCAACTTCCACACCACGTTCGTGGGGCCCGCCGGCGAGGTCATCTCGGACGCCCGGCTGATCCGGATGAACTACATGAGGACCTGGTTCGTCATCGACCTGCTGTCCTGCCTGCCCTACGACATCATCAACGCCTTTGAGCACGTAAACGAGGTACTTTCTGGGTTGTTTTTTTCTCACTCATCTGTGGCAGTTGGTCTCAAAGTGAGGTCCAGGGACCCCCCCAGGGGTACCTCGAGAAGGTTCCTTGGGGGTCCCCCCACCTCCCCCAGCAAAATTAGCAACAGTTTTTTCCTCATTAGAATTTCACACTTATTTCATTCACCGGACATTAGCCCAATCAGAGAATATTGAGACTACTGAGGATATTTTGAGCGTAGGTTACAATGTTATCTCCCCACCCACAGTATAGACCAGAGATGGGAAACCATGTCTTTTCGATCGACCAGTCGATCGCAAGGGGTCTCAGAGTCGATCGCTGGACGAGTTGGACAACCCAGACAAAGACATCCATGGTTTTGTCAGTCATCCAATCACACTCAGGCTTGCTGGTTTAAAATTTTATCTCAGCGAATCCTTGTCCAGGATGGCCCGCCTGCTTTTTTGGCTGGCTTTCACTGGGTACCCCGTCTCATTCGCCTGCTAAGCAGTGCATCATAAACATCCCTAGGACTAGCATGCAGGTATCAGCCAGGTGTGTAGGCTACCTTCTTACAAAATGATCAGACTGTTAAACCAGCATAATAAAAATGGGTAGGCTATAGGATGAGACAGCGACGTACCATTCTACAAAGAATAAGAAGAGGTTTTTTCATCATATTGAACATGAATATGATATACGTTCCATTCAGCCACAAAGCCTACAGAGGAGGCTGTTTGTGCGCTGAGAGAGACGGTTGCCACCCATCCCGTATGATTAGTTAAGTGTTGTTTCCTTTATGAATCAACGCCTAACGCCATTTGTTCTGTATTACTTAAGTGAGGCTGCATAGCCTACAGACGAGACGTCTTGCAAAAAAGTGAGAGGAGCGTAGCGCTCTCTCTCTCTCTGCTGAGCTCACCCCTCTCGACCAAGTCCCTGTCTCTGAAACACTGTGTTGTTCCTTATGCAGGAATCATAACTGTTTTAATCATAAATCATTACTAGGGAGCAAATGGTTGCAAAAGAATAAGAGGCATCTCTGTGCTCTGCTGTGCCTGTGTGTGTGTGCGCGCGCATCTCTTGTTGGCTGTTGCGCAATTGTGCGCGGAGGTATTTTAAATGGGCTTTTCCTTCAAGTCAGAAGGAAT
Source organism: Parasudis fraserbrunneri (assembly GCA_900302295.1). Lineage (NCBI taxonomy): Eukaryota > Metazoa > Chordata > Actinopteri > Aulopiformes > Chlorophthalmidae > Parasudis > Parasudis fraserbrunneri. Next base: position 6,813 of record OMKL01046122.1, read on the forward strand.
ATTCATGACTTGACAATGCGACAGATAATTGGTAGGCATAAAAGCTAGCACTCATCCTCCTATCAGACATCACCTGGATCGGATATGTCATGAGACTAGACTTGTCTGTCAAATGTTTTTATTCAATGTTTGGAAGGTGTATATGTTAGGTGTGCTCTTACTGTGGCATTATTACTCAGACATCCACGGGCTGAGCAGAGGGACATTTTGGCCGGATTCAAATGCTTGGACTAATTTATAGTTTTAGTCCAAGTTAGCATGAATTTAAAATGTAAAAACTTTAAGATTTTAATGTTTAATAGATGTCACCAAAACAAACAAAAATGAGGATCTTGCACATTACTTGCTGCTTTCCATCTTGAAAAATTCATGCTAACTCCTGAGTTTGTCTCCCATCTATTCCAAACAAACCACTATTGCTGCTGGTGACATAAAACACATCACTTCCTGTGCGCCAGATGATTTTCCCGGGAATATGTCGTACCTGTTACATCAGTCGGCGCTAGGGAGCAGCAAAACAGAAATGTATTTATTCGAAAATGTATATAGTATATAAACACATAAAAAAAACCTGCTGATACTGGTGGGTAGATGGGTAGAGTAGTGGGGCCTTAAAGGGGAATGCCACCCATTTGAACAATTCACATATGTTCTTCCTGTGCCGCAGGACAGTTCACTCAGTGTTTGTGGACGGGCATCACTCTCTCCTAAAGCTAGAAATCAGAGAGAGAACCCTCTCTGAACCCTCCAAACTGGGATGTAAAATCTGGAGCTGCTCCATAGACAATGAATGGGATTCTGACTTTATGCGGCCATCAAATGTTTTTTTTTTTTAGCAATGCTAAAATATGAACCTCATTTGGGTGTACGAGCTCAGAGCCCCATTCATTGTCTACGGAGCTGCCCCAGACATCCCAATGATATCACCAATTTGAGGGTTCTCATATTGAGATCATCTCATATTCTCATAAGAACATATGTGAGTTCTTCGATTTGGGTGGTGTAAGGATTAGGCCAAGAGTTGGAAGGAGTCACGGAGGCAGTTGTCAATCACCCGGTGTTTTATTTTTCTCATGAAAGATGAAAGATGAAAGATGCTGCAGCAGTTGTACAAAAGTGGAATGAAACTCCACGAGAAAAAAAAAGAAAAAAAAGAAAAATACAAGGCTCCTCAAAACAACATAATGAAACTTAACTTTTCAAAAACAAAGAAAATAACAAACCAAAGCTAGGCCCTGGGCTATAGGGCACTAACACTGGCTGCTTCCAGCAGGTCTCATACAGCTCTCTCTGAGGGGAGCTTCTACCCCAGGCTTTAACCAGGAAGCTCCTCCTACAGAGACAAACCATAGTTACTATACAATCAATCAAGAAATACAGACATTACTTTCATGGCTAAATAATACTGCATATAATGAGCGATTATTCTATCTATATTGCCATATATATTTTTACCACTAAACATGGATTAAGGTACTCTAAAAACCTATTCCCTCAGAACTGCTCCCCCATTATACTCCACCGTACTTGGTACAGTCTGGGCCTCCCCTCTACAGAGAGTTTTGAACTCTCCCAGTTCTGATTTGGCAGCAGGTGATCCTAAACAAGTTATGAAAGGTGCTGGAGAGCACATGGAAACATATGCAAACATTTCAATAAACAACCTTTTAATTCATAATGTGTGTTGTCTATGCATCTGTAAACTGTGTTAGTATGCCTACAATACTTACAATGAAATAGCCTAAGCTAATGTTTGGCTAGCTTCAGCCTCAACACATGGAGAACAGGGCTGCAATTAGACAGACAATGCAATTATGTAGATGGTTTAGCCTAGCCACTACACCAGTAGCAACAATTCTATGCTGACAAGGTGGTGTTGTAAATGGAACTGCATGTTACTGTGTTGTGTGCATGGCCAGTCTGCATTTTACTGGAGGGTACGGGATAGCCCTGTGATAGGCGGTATTCCCCTTTAAGGGGCAGCGATTTAGGGGCTATGCCAGACCAATGAAATATGACCCAGAGCAAATGTCAGAAATACATATTTTTTGCTTTCTACTTATTTTCTGTTGAGTTTTCTAGACTGGGACTGTTTATTATTTTTATAGTATATGATATGTCTGAGATGTGACATTTCTTCTTGCCTGTGTCTCTGTGCAGGACCACATGGCACATGCCTCGCCAACGGGGCATCTCCGTGAGTCTTCAAATTTGCACAGGAACAGCACGCGGACAGAAGACTCGGTGCTCCCTGTAAGAAAATCACAATGCAGAATTGACCTTTTTTTTTTTTTTTTACCTTTTCAGGTGCAAGTTTTTTTTTGCAATGTTTCCTCAGAATTCTATTTTAGAATTCTATTTTAGAATTCTACGTAGCCGTTGGCGACATCTTCGTCAGAATGTTCAGTAACAGTTCTCAAAATTCAAATTTCACATGTGAAATTGTGCACCTGAAAGGGTCGAAGACTTTAAAAGGCAAAAGCTAACTTCTAATCATTTTGTGATTTGTCGAGTCAAAATATCACCCAGTGATTTCATGAGAAATGGGAGAAAACAAAATGTTAATTCATAGCAAAATAAAAGCAAATGCCCATTTTTGTGCATGAGTTCATCACACTGTGTTTCATGCATCGCTGTTGGGGGGGGGGGTTCTCTTGTTCAGCCCAACTCTGTGATGTAGCATACTAAAAAGTTACATAGTGCAGGTTTAATCGCACTAGTGCCAACACTTGCTATAGTACTGTTGTTTCTTCATTTCAGTAGTGCCAACTTGTTATTGTGGCACTACTGCCAACTGCTATTGTTTCAATTAGAAAATGCAATGCAATGTATGATACCACATACTACATCCCAGACCGTTTCAACTCTTGTCACTCTACATGTAGGGTCTCAGCAGCCTGTTCAGCTCTCTGAAGGTGGTGCGTCTGCTGCGGCTGGGCCGAGTGGCCAGGAAGCTGGACCACTACCTGGAGTACGGGGCGGCCGTGCTGCTGCTGCTGGTGTGCGTCTTTGGCCTCGTGGCCCACTGGCTGGCCTGCGTCTGGTACAGCATCGGCGACTACGAGGTCATCGACGAGGCCACCAACACCCTCAAGACGGACAGCTGGCTCTACCAGCTGGCCACGAGCATCGGGACGCCGTACCGCTACAACGCCAGCGGCACGGGCCAGTGGGAGGGGGGCCCCGGCAAGGACACCCTCTACATCTCCTCGCTGTACTTCACCATGACCAGCCTCACCACCATCGGGTTCGGCAACATCGCTCCGACCACGGACGGCGAGAAGATCTTCTCCGTGGCCATGATGATGGTGGGCTGTAAGTAGTCTTTTGTCTGTGACCACCCCGGAAAATGACCTGCTGTCCTGCGGCGTTTTTGCAATGCCGCTGGTTTTAAATTGAAACTCGGTGAAGTAAAGAATTCGGTGGTATATTTTTAGCTGCGACCAGCAGCGCTGTAGCTCTCTCTGTTGGTTGGTTGGTTGGTTGGTCCACAAAAATGTCCCCACCCTCTAGCGGCCACAGTTGTCTCCCTAGGAGGCTGAAATTTGGCATGGAGGTCAAGTGTTTGTGTGAGGGTGTGTGTGTGTGTGAGGGTGTGTTTGTGTGAGGATGTGTTTGTGTGAGGATGTGTGTGTGTGAGGATGTGTGTGTGTGAGGATGTGTGTGTGTGTGGATGTATGTGCGTACATGGTCGCAGCTATTGCAGATTCACGCTTGTTGATGATTGAATAATCAAACTGTCCTCAGAGGAAAATTGGGTCCCTGGAACACTGTTTGAATGTAGAAAGCTGCCAGAAAAATTATTACCTGCAATTTTGTTTACAAACATATTTGCTATTCGGAGAGGGATATTGATTTGATTTATGATGACATCGGACCAAGACCAGTGCTCATTGAGTTTTGAGTCAAGACCAACACTTTAGGGGTCCCAGACGGAGTCTGACTGAGGCTGAGACCGAGTCAAGACTGCATTAAGACGGAGACCTGAACAATGCCAGAGCAATTCAAGACCATGACTGTAACTTTGTGTAGTATCCCAACCTTGGGCTGCGAGGGCTCAATGGCTGACGTACACTGGCACCAGGCACACATACACAATGGCTGAAAGGTTCAGGGTGCAAGAATTGATATCAGCCGATGAAGGTGAGGGATGATTAGATGGCCTTGATGTCAGAGAGCTGATTGGGAATTTGTACAGGAACGTCGGGGAACCCCCCTACTCTTTGCAATAGACGCCCTGGGGTCTTTATGACCATAGTGAGTCGGGACCTCTGTTTAACGTCTCATCCGAAGGACGGCACTCACACCTGTACGATCTCCCTATCACCTTAACAGTGGCATTGTTACTGCCAAGTCCCTACCCTGCTCCTTACTGGAAAACAACACCTGGGCTCAAACCTGCAATCTTCCACATTTTGAGCCCCGGAGCCCCACCCATGTAGCCACGCTACCATCCGATCATCTATCAGCAATCACTTCCTGCTAGAGGAGAGTAGCATTGGTTTCTAGTTTTATCTACAAGGCTCATTTTCATACATAAACACCAAGCCACAATAACTCTAGTCACTCTTACTTAAAGGATAAGGCCGGTGTAATTGAACATTTTTCATATTGTCAACCAAAACCTACAATGCATTTCTTCTACTTTCAATTATGGTCCATCCAGCCAACACCAGATTATAGCTCATATCCAGAAGTCATAGAACTCCATTGTTGTCTAAAAACTGTTAAAACAAGTCAAAGAGCCATACTGTTTTGGTCAACATAATTCATAATTGCGATGAACACAGGCATTGTACTTTTTCCTGGAACTACTTTATGAAGTGACGGCGATTGCTTTGGAAGTAGTTCCTGTTCATGCAGACTCGGAACAAAATATGTCCCCTTTTAAGATTCGGAGATGGGCATAACAGCTCACCCTCCGTCTACTCCTATGCGGCACAATTGTAGCTTGTTATCTGGCAACAAACCTATCACACGTTCCTCCGGGGCTTCTCGAGGTGTAAACACAGGCGGTGACCTGTATGATAATAATAATAAGCATGGACTGTGTTTCATTTGAAGATCGCAGAACTAGATTCGCTCCAACAGCGTCGTCTTACTCTGTTTATCCACGGCCAAGATTAGCCTTCGAAGTCTGTGGGGTTCCACGGGCCTCCCCCCCTCTCTCTCCGCATCCTATGTCAGATCGGATCAAGTTCACCCCGACACAAAATCACAATACATCGCCGGTCCGTGCTTGTGCCCTCTTAATGACAATGCAGGTATTTCATTGAAAGTTGATTCAAAAAGAAATTGTCATTCGCTGGATTCAATGCTGCAAAAAAAGAAAAAGGGATATCTCCAGTTATTTGTCTCAAATAATTTTGGACACAAGGCTTACTGAAAATTGTCAACCTTGAATGTACAACTGCAAGACTCCATAAAGCCCAACCATGTACTGTTGAAGCTCGGAAATGTCTGTTATTAGATGTATAACATTTGTGATGTATAGACCGCAGAAGTGACATTCCATTTGTCTCCGCCCCCCTTGGTTCAAAAGCTCCTATACTTCACTATAAAGACTGTTATGATATTTCGCGATATACAACATTGGATTGATTTGAAAACACCATCGGCGTCGGTCATTCTTCTTAAAGGTAGAATCTGTAAAGTCATAAAAACAACGACCTCTAGGCAAAAGTGCCTTCTTGACAGTGCACTTTCTTTTCCTTTTTTTTTTAGTTGAGTGGGGTTAAGGGGAAGGGTTTCTATCGCTGGCCACACCTCAGGTTCTGCCGAGAGAGGTCTGGAGAAATTCACATCATAACAAGGTACATTATTGTCACTGACGGGTTCAAAGCGGCTCACGCTAGCCAGTCCGATCGCCTGTATGTACACTTCCCAGCGGCCGCTCTCACGATCTCACGAGTCGGCTCTGTACATTGTTCCTCGTCGGTACGCGACGTGAACTCGACCCCGACTTGACCTGTCGCCGTCACGCATCAACTGGCAGTTCCCGCCGCTCTTGTCCAGAGCCCTCTCTGACTCCTCGCCGCTCCTCTTAAAACGGCGTAACATTGTAATGTTGCTCTGTTGATACGATGGAAAGAACGAGGGGAAATGCAAACTGACAGCGGCGCTTCATTTAAAAAAAAAAAAATGTAATTAATCTTTTTTTTTTTTATACGTCGGAGAGTAAACACCCATTACACTGGGGGTTAGTATTTCGGAACAACCAGGATCCCTCAGTCACACGAAGAAGTGTCAGGCTCAATTAGGTCCTATAAATCACTCTCCCCCCCCTGCTTACAGATAGAGTAATAATGTGAGAAACGTTCGAAGGGAAGGAGGGAGCAATAAAGAGAGAGAGAGAGAGAGAGAGGGAGAGATTTTTCCCCTGCAGGCTAAAATGCGGTGAATGGACAATGAGCCATCATGTTAGATATGTAGCTTAACGTTTAGGAGTCAAATCTAAAGAATGGAAACGTTTCCCCCTCTTCCCCGTGAGCGGATAGAAGCGAGCCATACAAGGATCGTGACTGACTGATTTGGGTCATCGCGGTAGTGTAGCAGGGTGTGCTTCCCTGAGAAGACAATGTTCATTCTAAATTAGGGTTGGACTCACTCCTCTGTGTGCATGTGTGTGTGAAAGGGAGAGGGAGAGAGCGGGAGGGAGAGAAGGGAGGGAGAGAGAGAGAAACTATTGTTTTGTAGATGGAGCAATGCAGAGTTCAGACTCAATTTAAATTGTTTATGTCTCTGTATTTCTTGTACTGATGTGGCCATACAGTAAATAAATTATTCTAATGTGAGAGAGAGGGAGAGGGAGAGAGAGAGAAGCAAGGAAATCTGATCTCAAAATACTTTATAGCGTCATTAATTTTTACTCTTACGGATTTTGGCAAGTTCTTCTAGAATCATTCAGTGAATCTTATTGTAACGTGTATTCCTCAACCGTGGTGAGGAACCCTGGACACTTTATCTTCAGCATATTGGACTCCAGGTTATATCCAACCGCTCAATAACGAGCAGAACATAGAGAAGACACATCTACCTCCAGCCATGTGACTTCTCTCCAAACCAGAGGTGGAAAGTAACTCAATACATTCACTCTAGCTACTGTAATTAAGTTGTTGTTGTTGATTTAGGAAAAACCAATTTGATTTTGGTTTTGACAAGCCTTTATTGTGGAATTGTGACTTACACACTAATACACATTAAAACAGTACTGTAGCTTAAAGCAGTGGCTCTCACCCTCTTCGATGCGTGGCCCCTAAAAACAGAGGGTTGCCTTTTCACGGCCCCCAGCGTAGTCAAGCAGAGACAGGACGGCCCCCAGCGTGGTCAAGCAGAGACAGGACGGTGAATCTCGACACCAAAGAAACGTCTTTAGTTTCCTTTCTCAGGTTTTCACTTCAAATATTCCTCATTTCGCAAGAAAAAAAAATGCATCTGTACCAAAGATTATGATGTATGATTATGTATTTGTATGTCATTGGCACAGACCTGGGCATTATACGGCCCAGGAGATCTAAGACAAACCACACCATTTTACGTATTAAAGTTCGGAAATCTAATGAAAGGATCTAAATTGGCTTTTATTTTGAAATGAGACGCGGATTTTATTTTGAAATGAAATGCGGATTTTGTTCTGTGTGTGTGTGTGTGTGTGTGTGTGTGTGCCTTCTTCCTTTCACGTGAAATTGATATTGACACGAGTGACGTTTGAAATGGATTGGAAGGGTGACAGCAGCACCTACAGAGGCAGTTCGTTTTGTTCGTGCAGTGCGGCGTTAGATGCATGGGTGGCCTTAAGGTTCAGGGGCCCCAGGTTCAAGATCAAATATGGGGCCCTTCTCTTATCCTAACGATGTGTCCTCGCACCCTCTCGCATTTACATTATCACACTACCACTCACTGATAGATCACTAGATCACTACTGTAGATCACTTACTGCTCTCTCTCTCTCTCTCTCTCACAAGCTCGCCCACCCAATCACCCACCCACCCAGCCACGCACTCACTCACTCAGCCACTTCACTTATTCATTCATAATGAGACAAGACAGGACAGGATAAGACAAGCGAACCAGTACAAAAACAGAGAAAAATAAATAAATGAATAATAATAATAAAAGAAGGCACTTAATCCAGTACATTAGCTTCGAGAGCTCATAGTGGGAGAGATCCGTGCACCATGCTGCTACTGTGGATGCTTCGGCTCCGTGTCTTGGCGGTGGATTGTCGTGGGTTGAAAATATAATGTTTTAGCTGAAATTTGTGCATCAGGCAGGAAGCCAGCCACTGTGCCGAACTCAGGAGCAAGGTTTTCTAATACGAGGTGAAAGGCTTTGCCAGTGAACATCTTTCTGTGTTGGTGATGTGACCTTTTTTTCAGGCGTTTCCATCGCACGCACCGGCTATCCACACCGGCTATTCACACCGGCTATCCACACCGGCACAGTGTGCGCTAGTCAATGCGCGGGTCAGCTCCGACAGCACCCGAACCTGCCGGCATTTGCCGTTCTTCCACCCGCAACTGCCCAACACCTGGACGATTGTAAAGATCCTAGATCCGCATAAACACGCTTTTTTTTCTTCTTCTTCTTCTTCTTCAAAATAGGGTTAAAACAAGTCACAGCTGTACTGTTGCTTAGGTCAGCATAATTCATTGTTGCGATGAACGTGGGTATTGTAGTTTTTCCTGGACTCGAGTGTAACGTGGGACTACGCTGTTCTGTTGACTACATCAAGATCGATAGAGCTTGTATTATTATTGTAATAATAACTACAGTGCCCCTGTTTTTCATGATAATACATTATGATATTTAAAACTGGAAATATGTGTTTGCGAGCTGTATTTAACGATTTGAGCATAATCATATTTAATGATTTGAGCATAATCATGGCTTCCTGGTTAAGAGCTCCTAAGGGTAGGAGAGAGCAGTAAGAGTATTGAAGGTAAAACAAATGCATTGTAGGTTTTGGTCTTTTCGTAGGCTATGTTGACAGTAAGAACACATTAAATTACACTGGCCTGTGACAGAATCATAAATGAAGTAATTCTACTGTAGTACATCTACCAAAAATAGTTCCCCCTCCACAACTCTACAGAGGGTGCCCACATAACCCCTCTAATCCTTCATTAGTAGCAGATCGTATTGGACATCCAATTTAAGTCTCGCTCTCATCAGTCCCTAAAAAGCCCTTTGCACCTCTGTCTCCCTGCTTCTCCCCCATCGTTCGTCATGGTCATGGAAATTGCCATCTTTGCTTGGCCCAGAATAAAATTTAACATTTTATTTCAGACAGAAGCCAAGTCACACCAAAAACAAAACCTGTATTGGAGTACACTTCCTCTAGTGACCCAAACAATTCTGAGACAAAAGTGAATCTTACACAGTACAAAAAACTGTGAATAACTGTTAGAGAGAGAGAGAGGGAGAGGGAGAGACTAACTACAGCAAGTAAATCTGATCTTAAAATACTTTATAACGTCATCACCCTGGATACTGTAACTTCAGCATATTAGACTCCAGGTTATATCCAACTGCTCAATAACTCAGAAGCAGAATATAGAGAAGACACATCTACCTCTAGCCATGTGACTTCTCTCCCAACCAGAGGTGGAAAGTAACTCAATACATTCACTCTAGTTACTGTAATTAAGTTTTAGGAAAAGGATTTAAAAAAACAAAACGTTTTTCTACATTACATTTTGAAGTGTTGACTTCTACTTTCACTTGAATACGTTTTATTTGGTCATAAGAGTGCCGAGTACAATGGGTATCTGTCATTTAAAATAAAACACAGTCATTCTGGCCATAACTGACACAAGCTCTGTTGGTATGATTAAAAAGGGGCTACCCCCAAACCTTGGACTTACAGGTCAGTGACTGATCAAAAGTTTTGCAACCCTAGGAGGCTGAAATTTGGCGTGGAGGTCAGGCGTGTGTGTGTGTGTGTGTTTGAATGCATGCTCGCGTGGATGGGTCCATGCATTGGAGACAAAAACCACTGGGAAGATGGTGACCTGGTGTGCTGTCCTCGGTAGGCCAGTGACTTGTCAAAGCAGCTGGGCTTTTTATGCCTCCGTGATGGCGCTGTTTTCGGGTTGTCCGTCCATCCGTCCGGCTGTCCATCCGTCCCATTCTTGTTAAGCGATGTCTCAGGAAGCCTTGAGGGAATTTCTTCAAATTTGGCACAAACGTCCACTTGGACTCAAGGATGAACTGATCAGATTTTGGTGGTCAAGGTCACTATGACCTCACAAAGCCCGTTTTTTGCCATAACTCAAAACACCTTGAGGGAATGTTTTTCTGTTTCATTGCTCTATGTTTGCTCCCCCCCCCCTTTTGTATCTCATGAACTGTTTGTCATAGAGACTCGTGGGTGACACTGTTGGACTCAGCGGGGAGATCCGTTTTCATTAGTCTTATCTT
>OMKL01046168.1:5196-22199 GCA_900302295.1 Parasudis fraserbrunneri
GTGACAGTAGAGCGTGACCCGGTCATCCTGGCAGGCTGAGAGGAGTTCCTGTTCGCAAGTGTCCCGCAGCTGTCTAGCAGAGCTGCCCGCCACGCTAGTCTGTGTGTGCGTGTGTGTGTGTGTGTGTGTGTGTGTGTGTGTGTGTGTGTGTGTGTGAACATGAGGCCCGAAGGGGGCAGGGACCAGGGTCCAAGGTCATCATGAGTGGAGAAGAGAGATTGGTCTGTTCCACGTTGCTCTCTCTTTGCACAACTCTAACCAACACACACCAGAGGCAAAGACACACAGACAAGTGCTGCCTGGCTCACAGTGAAAACTCTTGTGTCCTGGTTGCCTGTCATGAAACACAGGCAACAACTCAAGACAAGGTCGGTGTTATATACCCCACCATGAACCGATGAGCCACTGCACCGATATGCACCATATCCACCAGCACTGACAGCAAATACTGTCCCACTCCACTGCCTCAAAACGTTTTGCGTGGACCATGGCCTCAAGAGAATGAGTTAACCCTTTCAGGTGTACCATCTCACATGAGATTAGAATTTTGAGAATTGAACATTCTAATGATGATGTCACAATGGCGTCCTCTATTAAATGCAATATGCCGGGAAAGTCGGAAATGGTTTTCCTGAAAAAAACTCACTTTGGACTAGGGTCCGCTAGTTAGCATTTAGGCTAGCACTATCAAATGGAGCCCAATATTAGCATACTCCTGGCGAAAGAACGGTATTGGCAATCAAAAAGCAAATAACAGCAATGTGCATATAAGCTCGCTTACCTAGCAGTCAGGTAGATGATTCATTTTGCAAGCATCAAAGAAGCAATTTGTGAGAAAGAAAGTCTATAGAATTGCACCATATGTGGATGTCTCGTTGTGCTGTGGCTAAGACAACAGTTCCTACATTAAGTTAAACGTTTTGTCCAGAGCATTGGTCAACATATATCTTTGTAGAAATATATTACAGAGAAGATGGGTATTGTGAGTGAAGTCACATTTCGCACTGATAAGTGAGTATAGCCTGACCACGGGTACATTTGAACCGAACACAGTTTAGTCAAGTGCGGTGTCGTGAGACCGAGGACGAGGCGTGTTGCGTGAACACGGGACCAGAAACGACACGATGAAAACATATAAATTGTTAAATTGGAAGAGAGCAAGAGCAAGGAGAGACAAAACGGGACGAGTAGAAGGATGAGCAGCAGAACGAAGGAGGGACTAACAGTGGAAAACTATCTCTCCGAGTACCCGACCAAGTCGTGCAATCTCTCCTGAGCGCCACTTGCATTACAACTCACTGGTAGTGATAATGACATTGGGGAGAAGAGGGAGGCGTTGCGAAAGAGAACGTGCGAGACAAGAAGTCAGACAGACAGACAAATATAGAGGGGAACGGTAGGTTAAGGTGGTAGGAATGTTACAGACAGTTGGGGAAAGAACATTGACCCTGTCCCATATGTAACTGGTAACCCCCCCCCCACACACACGCACACACACACCTCCTTCACACACGGATGTCAAGCCCCTCAGTAGGAAACCAGGTCGGTTTCCGTAGAGGAAGTCATATAAGAGGCAGGGAGGATGGCGAAGAGTCCGCATCTGCAGCTCGTCTGGTCAAAACAAGGCATCTGGGCTGTCTGCTGTTAGTTTGGGGCCAAACTCTTGCGAGGAGGCACGACCGGAAAGGGGGCCCCCGCACAGACATATAAACGGCACGGACTGAACCTAAATATTACGTCTGTAAGAACGTGACCTAAATATTGCGTCTGCAGGGCAGGTTATCCTGTTTCCAGGTCTAAGAGAGCTCACTACCTATTAATTATACCCTTGTTATGACTGATTTTATGACTTTTTTATGGGTTTTTCTTTCGCAGACACATTGAACTTTACCTTTTATAGTATCAATAAGGCATAACTTAAACGCGTGTGATTCCTCAGTGGTTAAGTACTACAACTCCTCGAAGGGATCTAAGGGAATTCAGGAGAACATGAAAAACTGGTGAATAATTGAATAATTCATATTCTGGTGAATAATTCAGTCAAAGCATTGATATAATATTGATATAATATTGATATTTCTATGAGGGGGGTATGTTTATGTTACTACAGAAAGCTCACAAATTTGGCCAAAACCACTTAATAATTTAATCACTCAAGCAGCCTGTCGCTATGGTTACTGGTTCTGAAGTAACCTCTGAGTACTCTAGTACAGCTGTTCTCAAAGTGGGGTCCGGGGACCCCCAGGAGTCCTTGAGGTGGTTCCAGGGGGTCCCCAGCAAAATGAAGAGGAGGACAGTTTAATATCACTATAACTAAATTCATTATAAGTTAGTACAATAAGAGAACGTACTGTATAAGAATGACTATTCTGGCCATAGGTTTCACTCTCTCCACACCTACATTGTAGACAGTTATGGAATTCTGGACTGAATAATATCTAACAACAAATATCCTCTCAGATAGCGTTCCCTGGGACAAAATCTTATCAAATGGGAGTCTGTGGCCTAATGCGTATCTATTTGGGGGTCCTTGACATGAAAGAGTTTGAGAACCACTGTGCTAGTGAGAGCATAGAAGCAAAAGTGATATGAAGTGGGAGCAAGGTGAAAGATAGGGGCAACAGAGGACAGGTCGACTTAAAGCAGTGTTTAACTTTGGTAAACAGTTTCCATTTCTAGCATGCCTTGCTCACCTTGACTTGACTCCATGATCTGTCAATCCCTGACATTCACAACAAACCCCCCCAACCTCATTTATTTATTTGTCTATGCATAAGACAATTGCAAATTATACTTTTAAAATCTTACTTGGGTCTACCCATTTTTCTTTGAATATGTGTTAGATGACTATCAAAGCGAAACAAAAGCAAGTAACAAGAGAGATGATAAGTAAACATTGGCGCATGACAGTTTACAAACCATCCATGCTCGCCAAAAAAAAACCTGCAGATACCACAGTGAAAGTATAATTGTAAAGGTGGTTAGCTGTGACTTCATTATCAGAATAACTGATAAACTGACTGTAAATACCAGAGCATGAAGTGACTGAACTGGGAATCCATGCAGGTAAGATAGGATAGGTTGGCTCTTCTGTCTCCTTATAGGTGATTAAGGTGGGGGATGGTGTCAATACAGATACTGGTATCGGATATTAAGCGGATACCAGGCTAAAACAGGGTACCATATTGGAGGATTTCCCCAATACTAAATACCAAGGGCCATGTGTAATCTGTCAGAAATCACAGCCCAGCGACTTGACTCTGTATTTTTCACACATACTGTATAAGCGTGTTGGATTTCTCGAATGGAGAAAAATGGATCATATCTCATTTCTGTCCAGTTACCCCCTAATGCATGGTCTATGTCAAAGTAATGGAGCCGCACCTTTTTCGTGAATGAGGCCTAAGGACTTTATTTACATTTGAGCTAAATCTCAAGGCACACCTGAACTGACTTCAGTGTTCACCAATGTGCCTCAGCGCTGCGGTTGAGAACTAATCAGGCGCTGCGTCAGTAAAGCTGCTGAAAATAGGAGTAGAGATCTAGAATCTCAGGGCAGCGTCTGCCATGACAACACGGCAAGAGGCAACAAGTTAAGAGGAAAGCCGGGCTCATGTTGCCACTCCTGTTCTAGGATTCTTTATGCATGCCAACACCAGCCCTGATATTGAAGCATTCACAAGGGATATACTATACTGTATTGGCCCTAATATAACCTGACCATAGAACTCTGCTCAACCAAGACTATCACAAATGTGCCTTTCTGCCTTTCTTTCAATTAGGGTGTCCCTGTTCTGCATTCATACCAGCTGCTGCCATACTAAGCTCACGGAGATCATAAATTAAAAAGTTATCTGCACGAAACTCAAAAGAAGATAAATGCTTCTCTGTGGAATATTCTTCTCCTGCTTCACCCAAACCTATTATTTTCTGTTATTGGAGTTCACCTCACTGATGTTTAATGCCTGATAACGGGCCTATAGAGGTTTTAAGCAATATTCTTTTGGTTTAGCAATAGCACGTCTGCTCCACAGCTCTGCCGGTAGCACATTTTACAGACACAATCAATCATCTACGTGCTTTAGCCAGCAGAAATATATTCTTGAGTTCTGTCAAGCATAAATAATGCCAGTGGATTCAAACCTGCAACCGTGAATCTACAAGAACAGGACATCAGACATTGCCAAAGGAGTTTCAAAGCTAATTAACCTCACAGAGTCCAACAAAAACAATAAAGCCCCAGATTGAGAAATGTATAGCTCAATAACCACTCCTACAGATAATGGCTCGAAAGGCATTTAATGAAGAGTTGTGGACAGGGAACCCAAAACGCTTCACATTATCTGGACGGTGCAACACAAGTAAGCTTTCCCATCTGGCTTTTAGACAGATGTAGCTATAGCGAGCCATCACCAGCATGGTGGGCTTTGCACAGAGGTGAGGGGAGTAAGACTCTAAAAGCACACGAGCTAACAGAGTAATAGGCAGACGAAACCCTACAATTACAATGGAATCCATCACAAAGTCGTCCTCCGGAGCAGTGCATGTCAGGCTGTCCTCTCTACGTCTATGATCAATTGGTCTGTTTGGGCCTAATCGACCGAGATGTTGTTAGTCAATTTGTTGTTTTTTTTCATGCTTTTTTCCCCCACGCTGAATAAGTTATTAACTGAAGAATTATAAGCACATCTCTGGTAAGCACTAGATTTAAAGAGGTCTTTCTACATGACTATATGTGGGAAACACAATTTCACAGATTCGTCGATTAAATCGACAAATCGATTACTCTACAAATTCTGTGGCTATTAGTCAACTTAAGAATGTATTTAGTCGGGGACAGCCATCGCTTCATTTTCACCAATATGAAAAGCATATCTTTTGTGAAGTTTAGCACATTAAGAGCCTGCTTGATTAATAAGTTATACTGTGAAATGCACTCTTTTCTGCCCCAAGGAGAAACTCTACAGACATCGGCTGGTTTAAGAAGTAGCTAAAACAAAGTTTCCTGTGCACTAATAACGTAGTTAGAATTAGAGAATGCTTTATTCATCACAAGCTACTGAATTATTTGTTACAGTGAATCATACATAGTTTTTTTGTGAGTGCAGAGTATCCAACACTTTTGCTTCATTTGAAGAAGCCAGGTGACAGAAAGTTGATAAGGACCTCACCTTATCCAGTTTGTTCATTAGAGGGAGTGATATGGCAGAATGATACTAACAAACATGATTCACAACTGCATGGCGATGCTCCAATCAGATAAAAGCCAAGTAAAATGTCATCATTATTACTGACTGGAGTTGTCGCCTACCAGAGTGGCTTCCTAGACTCTTTGGCACCCGGTTAAGACCAGGGAAAAGCATAAGTGTGTAGAAGTTGGGAGAAATTGAGTGGAACCATAAAGTTATCCCTCGATGCTGATCTGAGGTTAGTTTTATAATTTCCCCATGATTCGTTGAGGTTAGGAGAAGTCGTGGCGAAGCTGCCACCAGACAGAGCTGCTGTTGTCAAGTGAGGCATCCCATCAAAGCATCGTTCACCCCATTTCCACACAACGGACCAGGTTTATCAAGCAAAATATGCAAATATTTGTATGGAGAGCTTTTTAAACATACACTACCAAACTTATTTCCTTGGAAACAGTTGGCATGCATAATTTGTGTTCTATAAATTATAGCATAGTATTTGATATAAACGTTCAGCCTTTTTACACATATAGAAATATTGATAAATGAAGCCCAATGTAACTAATTTATCCAATTTAACACAATTATATGGCATTTTTAAAATAGGTTCATGCAAGACAATACATCAAATTTGTTGTGCATGTTTTCACACAAATACTCTTACGTACACAATATGCACTCACACATCAAAGCAAAGCTACTTGAGGGTTGTAATATTATATATAGTCCGGTAAGAAATATGAGGAAGAAAACTCACCACAACTTTGTAAAAACACACTTTTATAGCTCCACCTGTAGGTCAAAAGTTTACTTCCGCTATCCGCTTCTTCTGATGAACTTTCATCAAATGTGCTACCATGGAAACGGCCATCTAATTCTCCGCAGCAGCTTTATCAAACAGAAGTAGAGCACGAGAAGATGAACATGGAAGTCAGCGTTTTAACTACAGATGGAGCGATAAAGCGAGTGCATGTTGCGAGTTTGAGCAAATACGAGCAAACACGGAAGTGCACAGGGATATCGTACGGATGCGCCCAGATACGCGCAAGCGAGCCGGGACGGTGTCGCGGCTGACAAACACTGACAAAGACGGCCCGACGTAACACAAGCCCGACCCGTTTTTGTTATTAGCTTACGGGCTGTGGTGAAAATGAGACAGACAGCAAACAGACCGGCCACTGAAGTCCAGCGAGATGGGGACTCCAAACGGAAATCAAACACAAACCATTGTGTAACAAGAGACCCACACCGAGTATTAGGTCAGCCCCAGGGTTATGCAATCACACCTCCCAAGGCTCCTGTGTACAATTGGAAGCTGAGTAAATGTTCCATTCATAAGGCCCACGGCACCCATTTAAAATGTGTTGTAATTATTTAAAAAGATGCATGGCTGTCAGCTTGATACGGTAAGGTCGTTTCTGGGGATACTCCGATTCCGCTTTTTCATTGCCGATACTGACTCGAAGTATCAACCGATACTTAACCGATGTGATCGATCACCATTACTGAACGGTGTCTAATCCATTTTTCTTTATTAGAGACCTATGTGCCTATGTGCCAAAAAAAAAAAAGCATAAATCAAGTAGCTTTGATACGATTCCTGGCACGTTACACATGGCTTTTGGTATCAGATATTTCGTATCTGAGAAATTCTCTGATGCCTTGTTTTAGCCTGGTACATCCGATATCCAATAGCAGTATCTGTATTCATTGGTGCATCCCTTGTTATTTTTCTAAATCCCTGAGAAACTGACTTTTTTTTCTTTTAAAGGTGGTACGAAGTTTTCACCTGACAGCAGCGATTCAAGGGTCTAAACTACCAGGTCAGCCAAGACTGCTGAAAAATGATTATGTATTGTCATCATGATGTGCAAAGGCTAATAACTTACCAGGGAGCAAAGGTCCCTTACAGCCGTTATCTGCAACTGCCCACACCTTACTGAGCACATTTCTTTAGAGTTCGCTCTACTTTAGATTGCCTTTGGTAGGCTAAGAACTAATACTTATTTTGGATTAGTTCCCTCTGGCTCTGTAATGGAGTGGCTTTTAGGTAATGCTGTTATCTGCAGCACACAATAATGCATTACATTTAAACAAACATTCCCCATAATGAAAAAGGCTTTTAAGCTACAGCCTAATGGATATGGGGATCCCCGTTGCAAGGGCTGGGCGGTGTTGATGGTATCAATGGTGCACCGTTATAAATAGGTGCCACGGTATAGTTTTTGGCTTTACCTTCAAACCGCGGTAACAGGCGCAGCATCAAAAAGTTAACTCAGTTACCTGTAGCCTAACTGTATATACATTTCAATCCAAAACATTTGTATTAATCATAAACTGTGAATTTATGTAAACGTTTTTGGATGACGAGCAAACAGTGTTTCATATCTCTCATCCTCAGTCAGACAACGGAGCAAACTGGCCAGCATCATCTTGATTTGATATTTCAAAAATCTCCCATTTCAAAGCATTATGGAGCAAAAGCTGCACACACACACACACACACACACACGCACATAGCCTACAGTCGAAATGGAGAGACAGGCGAGTGTGTGCATTAATTCTCGCCTGTTGTATGATGGATGTCCGCCAGTAATCCATGTGGCTTCTTATGAGATGATGACGCCAAAATGTCGAAGTGATCCGTGATCAACGGGGGAAACGTTTACAAGCTCGAAAAGTTACAACAGATGACCAAGTCTATAACTCGAAGCAGAGCAGTCGCGGTAGAATTAGGCGAACATACAGACACAGGTTCACTCTGGGCGGCGGGAACAGGCCCATAATAGGCACTTTCACGGAGGGTAGTTGTAGCTGGCTTCTATCCTTATGAGTAGGAACGGTCATTCCATCAGCAAATAACATGACTGGACTAGAGAGACAGGCCTATAGTCACCTGCAGTGACCACATTAAGTAAAAATTCCTTTTGGGTGGTAAAAACGGGTTTCAAAATATAAATCCAGAAGAAAATAACATGGAAAAAATTTAATTTGAGAATAAAATGGAATTTGTATTTGGATGTATAGCTTTTTAAACTATGTTTTATGAAATATGTTAGAAAAATGATAATACCGTGATATCATACCATTACTGCACCCCCAAAAAATAATACTGTGATATTGATTTTAGGCCATACCACCCAGCCTTACCTGTTACCTCTATGTATAGACTAGTTAATAAAACATCCCATCTGGTCTGTAGTAATAAGTTCCATAATGCATATGTTCACTTTAAAAGGTACTGCTTTGGCCTCTGAATGCTGAGGAGCCAGATAATTCAAAGTTGTGTATCATCTGCTATTTAAAGCCAACTCCAATGATCTCTCCACTTAAAATATTTTCAAACAAACAATTGTTTTACAAGCTACATTTTTAGCAAAGCCGGATTCCTGTCAGGTGAACCGAGCACAGCTGTGCATCCGCACCCTGATTTCCCTGCTGTACACCTGAACCTCATTTTGAATGGGAGTGTAAGAGGTGGAAATAATCACAAATAACTTTTTGAGATGGAGTGTTTTCAGAAAACAAATTGAATGGGGTGATGCGGTCTCTGGCGGAAACTTAAACACTAATATAATGTTAAGTACATAGAGCGAAATCTGTTACGTTTATCAACAACTCATGCAAAGTTTTCTTTCTTTACAGTTTCCATTTCTGATTCATTCGAAACAAATGTGTTTTCTCCTTTGTTTTTACAACTAATTCAGAACAAAAGTCTTTCCCCCAAAAGTCATTTTATAAAAATACTAGAAGAGTGCACTCAGTAAAGCACAAATCTCAGCCAAGTGGTATTCTATGCCTGCCGTTATAAATGCCTGTCTGCTATCAGATATGCAAGCTGAGGCCACAATGAGACATAAAAAGGTCTCAATCAGGCATTCCAGTGTCTCAATAAGTTAACTATAATAGAACACGAAGGACAACTTTCTCTGATCAGATCTTTGTGATCACGGTTAAATGAACATATCAATGTTCCCTGCATACTCTTTTGCCATATATTGGTCCTCACACTGACCGCAACAAACCGCAGTCCAGATGGCTGGTGCGGAGCACAGTGGGAGAGAGGATTAAAAGAGGGGCGAAACACTGAAATGACGGAAATTGTATGTCTACATTTGAAAGCCATCGGAGCAGTGGAAATTTTGTTCTCTGTTTGAATTGACAACCTGTTGAGTTCGAGAGAGTTTAGTTGTCAGTCTCACTGTAGAGCCCTGAGAGTGATGTGATATCTGGCCAGAGCTGCCGTCTTGTTCCGCCAAACAGTGAACACTGGAAATGCTTAGACCTATAATCACAACCCTGCTTAGCTTACACAGTGTTGTTGTAACTAAAAGATTCACTGAAAAAATAATAATTTGCATGCATAGATCTTTTTTTTAATCAACTTCTAATATGGATTTCACGCATAGAACTATGTTTCACGTGAGCATTTCCTGGTTGATAAGATGACGGTGGTCTAGTAATAGGCAATAGTGAACATTAAATACTTAAAAAAAACAAGACTGTTCTGACAGCACAAAAATTCATGTAACTAAGATTCACTGGGGAAATCCTTTTTTTAATGCGACAATAGGTTCACTATGGCATGTTGTAAACAAGTGGCAGAGAGCTGTGTAGTATCGTCCTCTTGCCAAAAGATGTAATTTTATACTGACTATAATATTTCAATGGACAATGATTGAAAAATGTTGGAGAATTCGGGTCTTAAGCCTGCTGTCAGCCTATGTGCTACGTTTCATCCAAATCGGCTCTGTAGTTTGCGAGATTAGCTGCGGATACACAGACAGACACAAACACACACACACACACAGAGACAGACACAGAGAGAGACAGACACGACCAAACACATGATCTCCCCAAGCTGTCGCCTGTCTGAGATAACAAATACAACAATCTGGCTAACATCACGAATGATGCTCCTGCCAGCTACAGTGAGGGTCAGGGGACTTTTCTGTTGGCTAGGGGTCTAAATAACAAACTTCCCTCCACTACTCAGATTCTGTGTGTAGCTTGAAGCTGATTTACATCAATGGACTAATTTGGCAAGCTCAGGAGACGAGAGTTGCCAAGTCTCTCTTGCATAAAAACTAAAGCTTGCCTGGCTGGTGCATCTTGGTAGTAAATTGGAAGCCACATTAAATGAGATGGACACAGAGGGCTGAAACCACGAGTTTCAAGACAGAAAAGGAGAAGGCTCTAACCAACGATGTAGTAGAGAAAAACAAATCCCTGATACAATGGGGTTCATTCATTTTTTAAGTTAGAAAACAGACTTGTTCAATTAAAAAGTCAGCCTTGGTGTTTGTGAACTTCAGGAACCAATCTTGTCTCTTTCAAAGTAACACAGTTATTGCTTTCAGGGGCATTTCACATAAAAAACAAACAGTTAAATTCAAATTCAATAAAAAAAATAAAAAAAAAATGCTGGTTTATTTTGCACAAAATCTGACACCTATCCTGACATACAAATTAATTTGGCTTGCAAGATGTGAGAGTTAATGAGTTTGAATGTGTCCTTTTCTGATCAGAGGACACTGAATCTGTATGTGTTGCTTTATATACTAAATACAGTGAATAGGGTTTTTCAGGAATCCTATCGCTCTCCAATATATAGGCTACTTTCTTCTAAGGCGGAAACACCACAAGCACGATTAGTATGCATGCAGCGCTGGAGTATAGTGTAATCCACATGCAAGGAAACTATGGTTTAGTCAGAGGTGATAAGCGATGGAAACCATTCCCCCAAAGCCAATCACCCAAGAGAAAAGGAGATAGCACTGATTAATTCAACGCATGTACGTCTGAAACACATGACCACGCTTACCGGTGCCTTCTGAGAATACGTGTAATTGTGACTGACGGAGCAAACCTCTCGGATTAAAACTCTTGAGGAGTAAAAGCGTTTGTCGTGTCGTAAAGGCGAGGTCATTCATCACACAAACCTAGTTCACTTCAGTACGTCTGACACGTCTTTGACAGTTATTCCAAGGGCGATGGGATGGCGGGCAGGTAAATAGACTGCAGACGTGGTCACGCCCTCTTGTTCGAAATGCCTTAAATTTAACATTACACAGACGAGATTCAGGGAATACTGTTGACCCTAAGGTAGCAGATATTTAATATGATGTAAATAAAAAAACATCTTAACTTTATACCTACTACTAAGTTTCTATCCATGAAATTATGGAATTCGACGATTTTAAAAGTTATTCAACTCAAAAGAACTACATTTCCCCTGAGAGCTAAGGCATTGCTTTCATCGCTCGTTGGCCTGGTTTTACCTCTAAGCTTCCCTGTGTTTGTCAAAGAGGCTTAATATCCTGTGATAAATTGGGGCATACCACATGCAGTTAAAATTGGTCAGAATTACCATTTGATTTGGCACCGCGGCACTCCACCAGCGCAGTGTGAGCATGTGTCGTGCCCCCATCTCCCATTGGGTGACTCACCCTCCAATATATGAGCCTCGTTTGTCGGTGAGCCGGCACCTACGTCTGTTCATTCACACTTCTGTGGCAGCTTTTCACACATCGAGACTTCCCAACCGTAATGCTAACCCAAAAATCTGCCACTCAACACACACAGAGTCAACAGGAGTGAGCCTTCAATGATGGGGGCTTTCCCCAGAAATATGACATTACATGACCTCAGCTTCCCAAGCCCAGTTCGTCCTGTGGGATTTAGTCTGAACGACAACTGTTGTCAAAACGTTGGGGAGTCCCTGATGCGTCCTTATTTTATGGTGCCACTGACATCAAAGTGGTGGTTTCCTTAGGGCCAACAGTCCCATTCTGCTGTTGTGGCATTCTGTCATAAATTATACTGCCAATTTTATGGTGACTGATTACAAAGAGTGTGTGTGTCTCTGTGTGTGTGTGTCTCTGTGTGTGTGTGTGTCTCTGTGTGTGTGTGTGTGTGTGTGTGTGTTGCAATCAACACGTTGATACCAATCGTCACCTTATCAGTCAATGTGTAAACTTCAATATATTCATGTGCACTCGTACACACAAACAGGGGAGGGGGGGCAGAGCATTCTGAAAACTTGCGCTCACGCATTTTAAATGTAAAAACAATGCACAGGTAACAATGGGAGGTATAAACCTATTGTTCTCAACTCCTGAAAAGCTGACCTTCTTCTACATACAAGCTTTCTTTGGGATACGGGCCACGATGTGCATATGTGCATGAAATAGCATCCCCTCACCACATTTGAAACAATGAAAAGCTGCCTGAGGAGGAAAAAAATAAAGCGACGATCCACCCCAAAAACAGAATGTGTCTGTCATTGATGGGGCACATGTGCTTCACTCGAGCCCAGAGAAATCAGGCACAAGAGTGTTATACAGCGGCATTGCTCAGCGCCACAGATTCAGGATCGGAAAGTTGAGGGTTCGAGCCCCGGCCAGGGTCTCAAACGAAGCGGTGGTGTTGTCCAGTACGGAGCACTCCTGCGAGTGCTGTCCTTTGGATGAGACATTAAACTGAGGTCCCGACTCACTTCGGATGTTAAAGAACCCGCGGGTTCCCCCAGACATTCCTGGCCAAATTCCCAATCGGTTCTCTGACCTCAAGGCCACCTAATCATCCCTCTCCTTAGTTGGCTGATATCAATCCTTGTCTCCTGAGCCTCTCAGCCCTTGTGTATGTGTGTTGTGTGTGCCTGGTGACGGTGTATGGGAGCCATTGAGCCTGTATAGCCCAAAGTTGGGTGCTACACGTCAGCGGTGGAGGAGACAATTTCCACTCCACATTGTAAAGCGCTTTCAGTGCCTTGAAAAGCGCTAAATAGATGCAATGACTCATTCATTCAAGATGGGTATTTTTGTACAGGATTCCAGTCGCACGCACAGACGCAGTTTGAAACCTTTTGTTCGGGGGTTCAAAACTGTGCAAAATTTGTACAAGGTGTTTGACAGGACGAGATGTTCGCATGCATCTTCATATATAACCGATATGTCCATGTAGCATGAGGAGACAGAATACTGCGAGCCTTACCCACGCAAACACAGACAAACACATCCAAAAGTAAATTAATAAGGTAGACATGGCTACATCCCACCCATCACATTCTGGTTTACCAATGACTGTATATGAGCTTTCCCCAGCATTTGTAAAAGGGATATGGGATTTAGGCTACATGCGCAAACTCATAGAATCTCCCGAATATCATCGTAACATTAATGTGCGTGTGAATCTGACAGACAGCGGCTCAATGCTCCATGGCTGAACATGTCATAACACGTACACATAACACGAACACATAACAGAAAAGGCCTAGGCTATATTCACAAGTGCATATCTCGTATTAAAACAATTAAACAGACCAAGCTAATAAAAATCACTACATTATAGCCCTAACCTGGTGTAGCCCACAGCCCTAGTCTTTCCCAACCGTAAGCACCTCCAATCCAAAGCAAACAAAAAACCTACATGTCAATATTGGCCTTCAAATAGTCTACCAAAATTCACTATTGCACACACACATAATACATTAGTAGGTATACACACTAACAGCAATAAATGGTACAGCAAGGGGAGGAAATATTTCAAGGAGGGTGGGCTACGAACGAAGGCAGGTGCTGAATGGAAAGCTCCTCTAAAGGCCTGTTATGCATCAAGCGGAACCAGAGAACGCAGATAAGTTTGCACTTCGCACAAAACGTTGGGCTACAGGCTACTTCCCTTGAGCACAGTACTGCATTTTACTGCCTGAGTTTTCAACACTATACACAATGGATGTCTTACCTACCTAGTGCAGAAGCAGAAGAAAGTGCCTCTTTGTACAGCTGCCACTGTAGTTCTGATACAGCTCCTAATCCTCCTCAAAACTGACACATTTTGCTCCGATGTTGCTAAAGGCAAAGTCGGTGCCGGGAAATGTTTGGGCAGTGTTGCTAGCTAAGTTTAGTTAGTGACACCACAGCGTTATCAGTTTCTCCTCTGGGCTGCATCTTTATTCAGTCTTTCAGGGGCAGCATGAGTTTCCTATCTGGGCCAGGCTGGCATTTTTGCAAAAAAGCTGCTAATATCAACCATTAAGCAATTTCAAAACAAGGCTTTCAATACAGTCCGTTGGGCGCAAGCAGAGGCAGCTACCTGTCATGTGCTTCTCGTAATTGCAATATCTGCTAAAATAATCCCCATATAATATTATGTCTATATCGTGTAGTTCAAACATATTTGTGAATTCTGTTTTGGGATGGATTCATGCTTTAGAAGCGACAGACTTTCAAATCAATACCCTGTCCCTTTAGTGTGGCTGGGGACCATTAGCACCACTGAGCGCAGCGGGAGTGACTCTGATGTGAAATGACAGGGGCTTTCACACAAGCTATCCCACCGTCTCAAACACACACACACACACAAACAAACACACACAGATGCACAGACACGCACACATCCACAGAGCGACTCTCGCAAAACTGCACAAAACTACCATCACACATACACACACACACACACACACACAGACACAAATACTCATGCGCCTCTCTCTCTCTCTCGATCTCTCCACACACACACACACACACACACACACAATGCCATCCATCCAAGATTTGCATTACACGATAGAAGTCTCTCAGTTCATGCAATGTGAACAGATTTCTAACAAAGAAGTTATTAATTGATCATTCATTCATCAGATAATGTACAATTAAAGAGGAACAAAACAAAATGATTGATGGGAGACTGAATGAATCTCTTGGCTGAATGAAGGACTCCACTGCCAGGGGATCATAAGGCAATGGGTGAATGGACAAAGCATTTCATCTCAGGATAGGATCACTTGCACATGGTTACTTATCAACCAATTACTGGTGCGGTTCAGTACATACCGGAGGTTCAGTTTTGACAGAAGAAAGATAATGTGAAATCTGTTGACCACCTATGTGCAACTGTTATATAACTGTGACAGCTGTTAAATAGCCTGCAGCTCGTGACAAAGATAGGCTACATTAGGATGTAATTAGGCAGGTAGTAGGCTACCTCGATACATGCGATGCATCTCCAGACTAATGCCCTGCCCAGGAAAATGAATGGAGTAACACAAGCTCAGGGAAGATTTCCCCCGTTTTTTTTTTATTAATTAAATATGGACCCATGTGATGCTTTAAATATCTTAAACCTTCATCCATTCTCCATCACTGGTCGTCTTTCAAAGGGCGTTGCCTGGTGGCTAATCACCATGTCCCTTTGTATAGCAGGCTATGGTTTGGTTATTGTCATCTCGGCACTGATGCTGACAAACCACTTATCCCTGTGCAAAATTAGCAGGACGTCAACCAAACGGGTGGGAGTCATAACACCACACATCAAACTTTAATTTGGTGCAGTGAATCTGTTGTGAAACATATTGTTTGACACTTTACCTCTTTCCTCCTGCTCTCTGCCCCGGGTCTCGTAATGAGCGCGGTGTCACCGCAAACCACAGCTGCATCCTCCACGAACACACAGTCAGGCAGAGACTCATCCGCGGGGAGTTCGATCACCTCCAGCCCGAGTTTCTGCCTCAGGACCTCGACGTACACTTCATGCTCTCGCTGCGCCTTCGCCAAGTCCACTTCCAAGTTGTTTGTCCTCAGCGCCTCTTTGGCGAGGGACTGGGGGATAGCCCGAACAACCGCGTGGGTGAAATTACCAAAACCAGCCATTAAACCAGCCATTTCTCTCTGCACTTGCCACTCTCAAATCTGGAAACCTCGAACCGATAAATGAATGAGAGAAAATACTATGTTAACCCTTTGCAGGCCTGTTTGATAGTTTCCCGTATGTTGTTTTTTTCTTTATTTACAGTCGCCTGTGCTGAACTGTCAGCCCCACTCCAGTCTCCACGCAAAGCGACAGCTCTCTGATGACGCGCATCGACCATCACGTGTACGAATGTATCGGCTCTCAGTGAAGCAGACCAGGCAGACAACCCAACAAGTGACAGCCAGCTTTGGCTCGTAAATAGCGGAGGCAGCTCAATGAATCACTGACAGCTTACTGTGTAACTGTGACTTTGACACTCTGTTACTTTGTAACAACAAAGTGAGTCCGACGGTCGGATAAACAAAGCGAATATGGCAGAGTTGCTTTGCAAAAGCAAACAATCGTCTATTGATGATGACTTATATGCTACTGCAGCTACAGTTGCCAGTAGTGTGGAAAGCAAATTTGACTCGTCACTTTATAAGAAAAAAAATCTGATCACTGTTTCAACAGCAAATAACAATCTAGTGGTTATAAATATTAGGCTCAAGTTTCCATAAATTCCCTGCGGACACACAAAATCACTAATATAGATTAAGTGTAGATATACCAGACATAATATTAAACAGCTTTTATTCTGAAAAATAAAAGCAAGCAAAGATACTATCATAGTTTCTGCAGTCTCAATGCCTAAGCCTAATAATAGCCTATAATAATAATAACAACAACAACAACAACAACAACAACAACAACAACAATAATAATAATAATAATAATAATTATAATGGCAGAATATAGGTATAAGAGAATAAGCTCTTTGGATAGACAGTGTTAGACTGTTAAAAAGACCATATGCAAAACATATCAGCATGACTACTCAGACACATTGGAAAGGAAATAAGTGTCTCTCATGATTAAGTAGAGAGAGAGAGAGAGAGAGAGAGAGAGAGTGTGTTTGTGTGTATGAGAGATAAAGAGTGTGTGTGTGTGTGTGTGTGTGTGTGTGTGTGTGTGTGTGTAGCCAAGGTACTGTGGTTCCCCATGGTGCTATCTCAGGCTGCCTCTTTGCTCCCTGAATGGATGGAATGTCTCTTCAGACATCCCAGAAGCACATTCTTCCACAGC
>OMKL01046201.1:0-20032 GCA_900302295.1 Parasudis fraserbrunneri
TATAAAGGATTCACTATTTGCAGCATGGCCAGTAAACTTTGACAAGAAACAATGTTTGCATGTAGTATTACCTCAATGAATTCAACCGTGCCTGACAGTGTTTAAACTGTGAATAGCCATGGTCTCTCAATGTGCACAGAGCTACTGTCACAGAGCGACTCAGGGTCTGCCCAGCCAGGGACACCTTCGTCTGTTACCTTGCTGGCAGCATGCAGTCCATCTTTTGCTTGGACAGCATTCAGATGAACAACCTATGTCCCGTTGATCTGGCCAGTGGTGCTGGCTATTGGACTGTAAGCCTGCAACATATTGCGTGCCAGCTTCAACATATGGCAAGCGTTCATCATCACAAACACCCTCTCACCAGTCACTGGATGTGCAAAAAAATGTTTTTAAGGGCTCAAGAGGTTTTGCCTTTAGCTGGCACCCAAGTTGGTTGCACACGCTGACATTGGAGGCATGCCCATCCATTGTAACACACACACACTCTTATGCCACGCTCATGCAGTTCCTCCAATGCATGCACAAGTAGGACCCTCTGTGTATCTGGTGACAGACTTGGTCAGGTAGTAGGCAATTGGAGCCCTCCAATGGCCTTGTAGACCAACCACCATAAAAACAAGAGCCTCAGTGGCAACATCCATCTCATTAATCGGAAAGGGAGACCAACCCGAGTTTCCTACTTGGAATTCCCACTTCGGGCCGTTCCATCGCATTTTTCCTGTTTTCTAGTTGGCAACTCATGTTTTATATAGTTTTATGGTAGGATGTCGTATTTTTCATAGGTCCCACTCATTGAACTATATAAATGCACCAATTCGCGCACGAATTTGACGTCATTATTTACGTTGCCTGGGCCGCACTGGCTAGAAGGGATACAGGTGAGGTTTTATATAGTTCAGTGGTGAGGACGGACCTCGCTGTCAGCACTTGCCGCAAAGCCAAAAATAGCTAGCCTATATATCTTAAGTATGGTTAAGGTTTTGGTAACGGTTAGGTTTATAAACTAAAATTGCACTTTCTCTTAACGCCTGATTACATTTCGCGCTACTTCCGGTCGTAGGAGTATCCCTTCTAGTCATATCCTAGGCGACGACGGTAACCAGTTCATTGGTCGCGACGAGCCTTTTTGACTACACCAGTTAGGTTTGAACAAGGATGCCTTCTGAGCCGTCTGGTTTATCTTTAGCTTTATTTTCTCCCTGAAAATGTCCAGAATACAAATACTTAAGTCGTTAGTCAACGAGAGACTAACTGCAGCTGTTGAAGAGATATTTGGTGTCTTTGAAAGAACCATAGAAGAGTATGAAGGAGAAATCTATCGCCAGCGTAAACTGTTGGAATACCTGGAGTCTGAGATAAAGCCACACAAAACAGGTTTGTACATTTGGACATAATTCTTACACCATGACATTGGTCTTAAATATGTGTTATAATTTAACATTATTTTACAATTCCCTATGTAGCACTGACAGAATATAGATTACTAGACTAATGCCAGATTATGCAGATAGGCTATAGACAGAATATGGGTGAAAGAAGGCCAGCAAATTGTAGCCTAATAAGCAGATACAGCTTAGGTATTTGTGTGTCAGTAAAGAAGAGGTCCTTATGAGTGTGTTGACTGGTTTTATGCTGATAAAATGCAAATTGAATTGTGCATGGTGTCCAGTAAAATAGCACTGTACATGTAATGGCAAGGAGTGAATTCCAGGGCCAGCAAATATGTCTAAGCGATTTTAGCTTAGATGTCAGTGTGTTGTTAATGAAGAGGTCCTTACAAATGTTTTGACATAGGTTTCATGCTGATATAATGCGAGTTGACGTGCATTGTATTCAATAGTCTGAAAATGGCACTGTTAGTGTAATATAGGTTATTTTGAGGGCCAGCAAATATTTATTTTATTATTATTGTCTGTTTCATGATTTATTTGTTTTTATAAAGGGGTGGTACAACAACACAAGTATTAATCTATACATAAAACATCTCAGCTCGTGAGAAGTGTGCTTTGCATCAATGACGCTACGTGTCCCTTTACTGAGTATGACTAGGGGCAGGGGGAGGAGAGATGTGTTGTGGATGGTCTTTGGCTAATGTTATGTTTTGTATTTTCTATTTATTTTGTATGCTCTGTCTTGTACCTTGTGTATGTGTCTTGGCTTTATTATGGAAAACAAAAACAAATTATAAAAAATATTTTAAAATATATATATATATTTAAATTTATTTAAAAAAAAAAAAGAAAAAAAAAGAGGTCTTCTGACCAATGAAAGCGCTTTACAGCTTATGTCTCACATTCACCCATTCACACACACCAACGACGAAGGCAGCCATGCAAGGCACCAACCAGCTGTCATTTACACAAAAATGGCAAAAATAAACTTAATCAGTGTAACATTGCAGAGGGTATCTTATTGGGATTCCGGCTCATCACTAGCCTCACAAGCCAGAAAAAAACCTTCCATGATTTCACTATGCAAGATTTGTCTGGCCTCCATTGCTATTCGATGGCTAGGTCAGACAATAATTGTGCTGGTCCAATTAGCTTTGTATGCTGATTTAAGTTTACTGACGCAGGCTATTATGCGACCATTGCTAGAGGCAACAGTGCAGCAAAAGAATAAACAATCACTGAACAAGCTATGAACTTCTGTATTGTGTCCCATTCAAACTCTGGTGAACTCATAGTTCATTAGTGGGGTAGGCTTTCAATCCTGGACCACGAAGATGTACTCACAGCCATATGAATTAATTCAGCAGCACAATTGTTAGCTATTCCAGTCCCAGTGTTATGGGCGGCCAAATACAAGTGCTTTGCAGTGCGGGGATCTCCGACCCAGTAATATGTAATGCCCGGTGGTCCTTGCCTCATTAGCCTACCTAGTGTGCAACACCTTTCCAATGACATGACAAGAAATTATGACAAGACCAGTCTGTGAAATACTCTCTGTCTTCACATTCTGTATGGATTTTAACAGGTAGCCTATAGTATAAAGGCTTAAAGCAATGCCCATTTGTTCATTATTAGTCCTTATTCACACACACACACACACATCAGAAAGGATTAGGCTCCTGATTCTTATCCCTTCACAATCTATTGTTTAAAAAACAAAGGAGATGCTTTTCTTTTAAGTAGTTCCTAATTTCTATGCACTCCTGTGGCTTCCTAAGGCAGACGAGCATGGAGCCGGACGCACACCAGAGCATGTGAGTGGGGCAGGAATGGGGAGCATTCCTTGTGACAAGCGTATTTTAATATCTGTTGCTCAAAACTGCTCAAGGCCACTCACATTTGCCCCATTCTGCTCACGCTGTTGCATTGCCAAAGCCCATTTAGTATTAGGCTGTTGTGGTTAAACATGTATAGAAGAGTTACTGGCTTATTACTAGACAACAGGGACGCTACCAGCTCACTGATTTTGTCTTTCAACGTCCTACAAGCTCGTAATACTGTATCTAGAAAGGGATATATTAGCCTTCAAAGTTAATACATTTTGAATGAAAAACACCAAGCCCCTTGTTCTGTTTATTTAACGATATATTTGTTAAAAGGATAATGAGCTAAACAGTTGTGTGCTTATAGGTGCATTATTTATTTTGCTTGGGATATCCACACTTGCTAGCATCTTTATCATGAAGTTCAGCTACAGGAAATAAAGAGGCAATGGCAGAAATGGGCAGGGCATATGTAGGCTATGTTTTAGGCATCACAAGTATGTTCTTCCTGTGCCCCCGGAAAATTCAGTCAGTATTTGTGAACACACACCAATCTCTCCTAAAGCTAAAAGTCAAGAGAGATAACCCTCCGATCTGTGATGGCACTAGGATGTAAAATCTGGGGCTGCTCCATAGACTGAATGGGGCTGTGAATTTGTGTGGCCATAAAATGTTTGAGAGGTCTTATAACCAAATTAGGTTTTCATTCTGGTTCAGACCTACCAGTGCTAGAATATAAAACTAATTTGGGTGTAAACGCTCACACAGACATTTTGTGGCCTTATAAAGTCAGAGCCCCATTCATTGTCTATGGAGCAGCCCCAGACTTTACTCCCCTCCTTTCTCCATTTTGTTTTTGCGATTTCTCTATGCAATAAACTATAAGTAATCCTTCAAAGATGGCATCCGGCACTTGTAGCAGCCCGTAGCAACCGTCTAATTTCCCGAGCCCGAGCCGAGCCTGTATCGAGTCCGATAATGCTTTATGCAACTCATGTAAACAGCTTAAAGGTCAAGTTCAGAATTTTGGACCCCTAGCCCTATTTGTCGATCGGTAGAGTCCTCTCTGTACAATCCATGCTGTCCTTTATACTGCATACCCGCAGCTCTGGCTAGTTTGCCACAAATCTAATATAAAGTAATGTGGCCACTCTTCAGTCTGTACAAAGAGCCCTGAAACCTACTCCACAGTCCACTAAAAGGAAAGCAGTTTGCATTGGGTGCATTTTCAAGTATCTTTAAGTGCTTTTTACAGTAGCCCCATTCACTTTACAAGACTTTTGTGGCTAACTAAGGAGGAGCTGGGTATCTAGTATGAAGCACAGCATGGAATATGCAGAGAAAGGACTACTGATTGGCAACATTATTGGTGAATAGGAAATAGAGCTAGGGGTCCGAGCCGTTTCATAGCAACACATCAAACATTCCACTGAAAACATCTAGTCTACTGGATGAATGGATGTACTGGACTGTTTACTGCTCTGTGAGTTGATCATGTATGTCTTTGGACTATGTTCATCTGTAGTCCTGTGTCCATTAGTTTAGTGTTGGTCTGTATCTGCACCGTGTGCCAAAGCAAATTGTTTGTGGTCTTTATACCTGGTCATTAAGTGTTTCTGATTCTGAAATACATTTTGCCTCCCTCTAGATCCCCCACAGCTCCTTGTCTGTGAAGAGGAGGTTCCCCATGAGCAGCAGGAGAGGAGCCCCAGTCTGGGCCAGGAGGAGCCAGAGCCCCTACAGATTAAAGAGGAATGGGAGGAACTCTGGACTAGTCAGGAGGGAGAACAGTTTCAATGTCTGGAGGAGGCTGATATCATAAAGTTGACATCCACTCCTGTCCCTGTGAAGAGTGAACATGAAGAGAAACCTCAGTCCTCATGGTTTAACCAAACCCAGACTGAGAAAAACAGAGAGGCAGAGCCTCTAGTCAGCACCTCAACTGCACAGATGAAAACAGAACCTGATGGAGAGGACTGTGTATCAGAATCAGCCAGTAACTTGGAGCCAGCTGGTGATTTAGAACGAACTAGAGATGGCCAGCTCCTCTCTTCAGACTGTTCTGGAACCGAGACTGATGACAGTGATAATGATGGGAAACATCAATCAGGTTTAAACACACTAAAATTAAAGCAGACACAGACAGTCAAAGGTCAAAGCTTGTCTAACAGCAAGCGGTTTGAGAGATCTATTGAACTGTCCCATGAACTGAAATCAGCAAATCAAATTCTATCTGCACCTTGTTGTAAAGTGTGTGGACAATCTTTTCCTAAGAAGATTTCTTTAATGAGGCATGTTAAAGTCCATCCACGTGATTGTGGCTTGTGTGGAAAACATTTGGAGCCTGCAGAGAGTTTCAAATTTCACCTTCAAGCTCACAGCACATGTAATATTTGTTGTAAAAGATTTGTTTCTATTGCAGATCTTGAAAAACATGTGAGAACTCATACAGGGGAGAAACCCTTTAGTTGCACGATTTGTGGTGAAACATATGGTCGCAAGGATAATCTGAAGGTACACATGAGAGTTCATACAGGGGAGAAACCATATAGTTGTCCATATTGTGGCAAGCGATTTACTAGGAACGGACATCGGAAAACCCACGAGAGACTTCACACAGGAGAGAAACCATACAGCTGCAGTGGCTGTGGGAAAAGTTTCAATCAGATGTTGCTTTTAAAACGCCATAAGTGTTGTACAAAGTGGTAGCATCTACACCATGTTACTGGACTGAAGGAAAAAGGTTATATGGCCATTTCCCAAATATAAACACTCCATCTATAAACAATAAACTGCTCATCTGGCTCAGCACAACACCATCCAGACTCACGGCACAACTAATGTTATGTGTAGGCGCAGCCAGTTGTGGAATGTGGAAGTTGTTTGGTTAACGTTACACTTACTAGCTAATGCTAGCAGCCCATAAATCATCCTGACCTTGCGCCATCACTGTTTTTTGAAGGCCGTACCAGGCTCAGTTTTTAAGCTAGCGCGAAGTCCTTCACACCATTTGAATCTTGGGATTGCAAGGAATCCGTCGATACCAAGCATGGCACACTAGCTTTCTGGGAAATGGGCATGAGTAGAAACGTGATTAGATTCTTACCTGAATCATTGATGCACACAAATAACAAAGGAGAAGTTGAAGAGGGTTAATTGTCCATGCTGAGCTGAACTGAAGCTGCCTCTGGCAATGCGCAGATCCATGCACATCCCAACGTGAGCACCAGAGCGCTTTTTAGGAGCTGGGGGCAGCTTTTGTGTTGTTAATATCTCGCAATTGAAAGCAGGATAATGCCGTTCAAGGATTAGGGAGATGCAGAGAAAGGTATAATTTAGTCTGGCATAGTCAGACCTCCACATTACGTTAGTGCTGTGCCAGCACGGGAGGAAGTCACTAGAAGCGAGAAGCATGAACATGATCTGCACATGCATTCAAATAAATGTCCCTCATGGAATGTCTGAGTGAGTGAGTTACCACAATTTGCCACGTATAGCCCACAGCAGCAGTCCTGCTCACTGTGAAAAATATATTCTGTATGTTTGATTTGATTGTTGCAAACGTGGGCAGACCCTAACAAAGCTGGATGCTATCTTGATGGTCCCCGGCTGTAATATGTTATGTTACGCTACGTTAGCTACATATCAATATGTAGCTAGTGTAGCGTAGCATTACATATTACAGCCAGGGACCAGCAAGATGCTAGCTAGCCTAGCCTGCACATCAGGCATGCTGTGCAGTAAGCTAGCTCTCCCTTGGGTCTGACTCTGAAACAAACACATATCAAAGAAGCCTCCCAGCGTAAATGGCTTATAAAGTAATTTTGTGTGTTGGGGTCTTGCCTCTCATCATGCAATGAATTCCTAGACATATCATCACATGAAAGTATAACAAAAAGATTATTTTCTCTGTATTAACCACTAAGCCTATATAGAGCCACAAGCTTTGCGCCCATGTATGCACACTGGCCCATTTATCTCCATGCATGAGGCTTGTAAAATGAAGGGGAGCTGTTGCCTGGTGAAGAGAAAATAGTATTTTTCCTATACTTTAATGACATTGCTAGAAATTCATTGAAGACCCCAACACATCACTATGGTAAGTCAGATTTAATAAACCATTTCCCCCAAGAGGCTTCTTTGTTTGCTATTTATAAATGTGTGTTTCAGACCCAATGGAGAGCTAACGTTAGCTTGCATAATGTTAGCATTCCAAGGGTCTGCTGTGCAGGCTAGATGGTAGATTCAATCATAGGCTGAGTGCAGACCTTGTGACTGCACCTAACTGCAGTGGATAAATCATTGCATGGAGTCAATTATTATTCAGCGAATATCTTTGTTACAAGATGGAATCTTTCGGCTGCTGTAAGTTTGAAAATGACCACATAGCTGTATCTCTTCAGCCCAGCCACACTTCTCAAAACAGGCACTTGGCTGTTGAGGCGACAAAGCTACATTAGCTAGCTTGGGAGGAGGGAACGTGTTAAAAATATGTTATATTGGTTGGAATTTTGATGCTGTCCACTGGTACATGGTGATGCAAGATTAAAAAAAAAAAAAAAAAATGTTTTTACATATATTGTTAAATAGGTGCACATTGTGACTGGGGAAATGAGCTAACTCTGGAATTGACTTTGAAGTTGTAATTCTGCAAAAGTAGACATTTTCCTAAAGATTTACCATGACCAACATTTTCTTTTGTCACAAAAGCTCCCAAATTAAGGAAATGCAACCCTATGACATTATCCAATTGCACTGCCTGAGATGGTTGAAATAAAATGTTACGTAAATTGTAATTCGCAAGATCCTTGTTTTTTTAGTTTTTTTGCGACATCCGTGATAAGCGGTCATTGCTGTTGTATTTTTGCAAGTTACTTTTTTTTGCACTGCACTGCACTTTGCTTTGATCTTGAAATGTTGAGCTCACTGAGTTCATCTTCTGTTTAACTAATTACTGTTGCTGTTGGTGATATAAAATGCATCTCTTCCTGTGTGGTAGATGATTTCCCCAGGAATGTCCTACAAGAGGCCACTGTTTGCAACAGAAAATGTGAAGGATGCACCAATCAAATTTTTAGGTGCAACCAAGCTGCTACTATAAGTCAGACTGTCTATCTGTTTGTCGGTCGGTCCATCTCAAAACATAAAAAGAAATGTTGGCCATGACTTAGTACATGATAGAGACATGAAAATTATGAAATTATTATGAAATGATAGTGGTGTCCCAATGTATCACAGCAAATATCACACCAGTTGGCTTGATGGTGGCGCTAGAATCAAAGGTCAAAATGTCCAAATTCTTAATTTTATTTTTATTAAATTTTAAATTCCATAACTTGTACACCGTAACTCCAATTGACATGAAATTATGTACACATATACAGCTATCCTTGGTCTACAACTTTGTCAATAGGACCACCCATGTCCGGATGAGGGTAGGACCACATATTTTACCTTGAAATGGGCCCCCTGAACCTTAAACGGGAATACATGTTATTCCTATGGTCTAAGATAGTTAAAAATATTCAAACAACACCCTGATCCAAAAACTACAGTGCTAAACCTCAAACTTGTGATGTCATCAAGTATAAAGTCTGGAGCTGCTCCATAGACAATGAATGGGGAAAGATGGTATAGGTGACACTGAGAGCAGCCAGGGTAGTGTTCTGAGTATACAGATACATTTTCCTCAGAACTGAGAATGCTACTATAAAATAAAGCTCATTTGGGTATAAAAACTAAAATATTCTGTGGGTCCACAGTAGTCTCCCATTCATTGTCTATGGAGCAGCTCCAGACTTTATACCTGATGACATCGCAAGTTTGAGTCTTACTTCACTAGTTTCTGGCTTTGGTAGAGAGTATATCATTGAACTTTTCTGGGCCATGGAAATAACATTTTTGAATTATTAATTTGGGTGGTGTTCCCCTTTAAAGCGGCAATGTGTAATTGTGGTGCCTGCTGGCCGAAAGTGGTACTGTCTCTGTGTTTTCAGTACATTTTTCATGAGCGTCTTTGCTCTGTTGCTTCTGTGTGCTTTCTTTTTTTAAATGCACACTTTCTGCAGGGCTAATTCTTGGTTTCTTGGTGGTTGAGGTGGTTGCATATTTGTTTTCCAATGTTGCCAAAAAGCCTCTGTGTTCTGTGCGTGAAGAAACTATCGCATCTCGTTCGTTCTAAGCCTACTTCTGGTTTCACAAGAAGGCTGACCAAGCTGGTTGCACCAGACCATTTGAGGCTATCGCAGCAAAAGTGAGTGGTGTATTGAAGTGCTGGTGGTCTCAATTTGTTCTGAACAGACTCCAGAACTTGATTCATTAATAGAAAAATGAAATTGTCGCTTTAAGGTCACCTATGCCCATTTGTTTGCATTTGGATCACTGATTGGGTCTTTCAACATGTACAGAACACACCCTCACATTTACTACTGTTAATGCTCTCAGTTTAATTCTTTATGTAATGATTCAAATTTTTCAAATAGTGATACCATTGCGTCACTGCTAACACTGGGATGTAGAAATCCCCTTACTGTCTGTAGTGTATTTCCCTGTTGGCAAGAATAATATAATTCATATATTTTATATGAAACTTAAAATCTCCAATCTCATGTATTAATGGTCATTCTGTAAGTCTTACACCGAGTTTAAAGGGTTAATTCAAAGGCATAGCTGATTTTGCCCACAAGATGGCACAACTAGAAAAGGGAGAGACAGAGATGGCAGAGAGAGAGAGAGAGAGAGTTGTCTGTTAGTGGGTTTTCAGGCCATTCATTTGTTTTTATTTTGGTGGTTGACATTTGCTGTAAATGGAATTAATTGACTTGATATGAATGACTTCATGTCTATCATCTGGCAGACCAAGCCTTGTTAAAGTCAGGTTAGTCGAAAGGACTTCTGCAGTCTCTGTCAGTAGGCTAATAACATGGATTCTGCTGATCCCATAAACATCACAGCATGAAAAAACCTTAGTATCCTAATCATGACTATTTAACATCTAAACTAATCTGGTACATAAAAAGGTCCTGCAAAAGACTTGCAGAAAACACAGATTTTCTTTTTAGATGCATAAAAATGAAAAGTGGCACCTGTGGACAAAATCTGCCACTTGAACATGGCATACACCAGAATTGCACTATAAAACAAATGAAATTATATTGAAGATTTAAAGGTATTATCACTTGTTTGAAATCAATTATTGTAACAGTCAGGGTTCAACGTTAAGATTCCCCCCCCCCCACTTTCCAAGTTGGGTGAGTATGGCAGAGTTCAACTTGCCCCATTTTCAAACATTTTGATTATTTAAAATGTCTGGTCTTGTATTTACAGCATACGGCAGAGAAATGACCAAAAAAAGTAATGAATGTGAAATGTTGAGTGGGCCAGTGACAGAACAGAAAGCCAAAGACCATACTTGGGCCATTATGAAATCCTTATGTTTAAAACCTGAATGTGATTTTTGTGCCCAGGCAGCAAGTATAAGTTTGTCTGTTGGTCGGTCGGTCGGCCCATCCCAAACAATTAAAAAAACTTTGTTTGCCACGCCATGGTATGCCAATGTGTACAAAAGGATAATCTGAAATTAAATTGTTGTAGAGGTATTGAATAATGCTAAAACCCTGTGATATGAGGCTTGTTTGAGATGAGTCGGATCTGCGCAGTTTACAGAATACAGAATTACAGAATTGCTGCACTGTCCTGAGCCAGACTCACCTCAGACAGAGCACTCCAATGTCTCATTAAAATGTGAGTTATCCCTCATTTGATTAAAAAATAAATTAGACAAATAGAATGTTGCCTGGTCAGTCAAGGATAACTTCTACATAATTACTTAGCATTCAGTTTGCACTGTCAAAAGAGCAGGAGTTTCCATGTTTTTGCATGCTGGAGCACCATGGCCCCATTAGACATTTGTAAATCGGCAGTGAACAACAAACCAAGTGCATCACCTTGACATTTTCAAACAAATGATGGACTTAATGTTGCAATTAGACCCTCCCTCAGGACTGATGCAATTCTGTCAGAAGGATATGTGCTTGTCTTGCACTGTAGGCAGGATAACCTACAAATTCCATACAATCTTTCATTTCAACCATACAATTATTAATATTAATATATATATATATAAATAATATTTGCGTACAGTAAGGCTGCTTTTGTTGCCCTCTTTAAGCCCGTCGGTTTAGCCTATAGTACCACATCAAATTGATGGGCATGACACAATATTTCTCATATGCATCCTTCTGACAGCCATGAAAGTGATCTTGTAGTGAATTGTGATCCAACCATCACTTGTTATGTTTAGATAAATAGATAATTAAGTCGTCATCTTGGCAAAATCATATTTGTTATGTTATGTTAACAAGATAATTAAGCCGTGATCACAACAAAACATTTTTAATATGTTGAGATAATGACATATTATCCTGTGATCTCGACAAAACAATTATTTATGTTGAGATAACAAGATAATTAACTTGTGATCGCGATAAAACCACTTTGTTATGTCGAGATAATAAGATAATTATCTTGTGATGGCGACATAATGGGATAAACAAAAAACAGACAAGGCAAGCCTTGTTAAGCCGGACCGGGATACATGCCAGTGGGGATTTATGTTTGTTAATGATGATGAATGTAAACAACTATGTGTGTACTGTACATGTCTACTCCATGCATGT
This sequence comes from Parasudis fraserbrunneri, assembly GCA_900302295.1. Taxonomy (NCBI): domain Eukaryota; kingdom Metazoa; phylum Chordata; class Actinopteri; order Aulopiformes; family Chlorophthalmidae; genus Parasudis; species Parasudis fraserbrunneri. The sequence goes on from OMKL01046201.1 coordinate 11,896, forward strand.
ACTACAGCGGCCCAGCTTGTTGTGGTAATGTTTGGGGGCTAGGCTGCTACCAGTGGCTAGCAAAGGTTGAGGTACCACCAAGCCAACACACAACTACCAAAGCAACCCCCGAATGCTTTGCTAGTAAAGATGCAAAAGAAAACAAAGCTATACATCAGATCGGCAAATCCGGGTACTTTGGCTTTTTACGTGGCCGCACCCTTTTTTGGTGGAAAACACAGACACCTTTCCTATTGACCACCATTGTATTTGGCTTGTTTAACTGTTGGCAGAATGCGTACATTTTTTTAAACGTTTGTTTTGTCAGTGCATCAAATTAAGTCAAGCAATTACTTTCCAACACTGGCCGCCATTGAGCATTTGTGCTAAGGTTGTGCTAAAGTTTGATCCGTTTTCAGGCAAGCTCCTTCAGTCCTCCATATGGTATTTACCCATTTAGCTGCAGGAGATCTCCCCACTTCCCTACCTGGACATTTAATATTATGCTTATGAATCTCTGGGTGACGCAAAACTAAGAGGTAATGGCTATTTCTGGGACATGATAGTCTTTGGCATGATTTATATCTGTTTGTTTGGTCCTAAAGTTTATGAGCAAACGCCGCCTAACCCCTGTTTACTCCCCAAGTTGTTTTCCCCAAAAAAGAGGTGTGGCAATCACAAATCAGGGTGGATAACATATTACTGGTCTGATGTATAGAGTCGACGATGAATTGATACATGTTTGTGAATGCGTGCTTGTGTTACAGAATTCCGTGGCCTGCTGGTGGTAATGTTAGCAGCTAGCATCCACCACCACTAACGTTAAGCTAAGCTAAAGCTAGAGGCGAGTAAACAACATAATTTTGCCATAGTTATACAAGGCAGGGCCTACAGGTGCTAGCATCCCTCACAACTAAGCTAAGCTAAAGCTAACATGACCCCCACCCGTATCTTTGCTGCAATAAGGGCAAATAAATAGCGTCAAACACACAAGTTGACTAAAGCCCTATTCGCACGGGACTAGTATTAACAGGGGACCTCTAGTAATCTGAATTTCAGCACTTTCTCACACTCGATTTCCCAAGATGATGCTTTTAATTTTTTTATTATTATTTTTTTTTATGATGTATTTACGATGCTTATGTGTTATATTATGTGCTGTCATCTCTATGGACGTTGTTTATGCCATGTCCATCCTGTGCTGTCTCATGGAGTCATATGTTCGTCGTGATGCCCTGTGATCACCCTTGGTGGCAACCCGTTGGGCATCTACGATGCCATCTCTATGGACGTTGATTATGCCCTGTTGTCTCTGCTTACATGTTACACCTATCTATGATTTTCTTTGTATTGATTATTATCATTATTATTATTATTATTATTATTATTGTTATTATTATTATTATTATTATTCCCTCAGTGTATTTCTTTACCAAATGTAAATCTTTACCAAACACCTATTGCATGTCTGGCCATCCTTGTTGGGGGGATCTCTCACTGAAATACCCATCTAAGGTTTCTTCCCTTTTTTTTCCTCTGTGGGAGTTTTTCCTTATCGTCATTGGGGGTTAAGCCAGGGGGTGTTGTTCCATTGTGGGCCTGTGAAGCACATTGAGACATGTCATGTGATTTGGGGCTATACAAATATCTGACATGACATTGAGTTCATTTAGGAGAAAATGAAGGTTGACTTGATTTTACATGAATGTGTAATGCTATACAGATATTTGTGCCTCTGCCACAAATCATTTTCCTTTTGGGGGCACAAATAATAATTTACACTTATTTGTAATCTTCCCCAGAGTCAGACAAGAAGATAGATATCAATTTCATCTCTGTGTGTCCAGTACAGAGAGAGATCCGGTTGCATGCTAGCCTAGCTTAGCACAAGAACTAGAAACAGGGGGAATCTGTTGGCCTAGCTCTGTAAAAAGTAAAGAAATACACATTCCAACAACTCCAAAACTATCTAATTTACACATTGTATCTTGCAATTTCATGCTAACCACTAAGTGTGTCTTCTGTGTATTTGAAACAAACTGCTGTTGCTGCTGGTGGTGTAAATGGATTGGATTGGAAATACTTTATTATCCCGTAGGGAAATTCGGCTTCATGAACCACAAGTACATCTCAGAAACAATTTATACACTTTACTTCCTGTGCTGGATGATTTTCCTGAGAATGTCCTACCAGACACTGGTGTATAGAACAGCAAATGTACTTAATGTAAAAGTGTTCATGAACTGGGTGTAGATGGAATCACTTTTGTGTTATATCAATCAGCGATATATCAGATATCAAATGGACATTTATTTATATGAACATTTTTTTAATTATCACTTTAACAAAGCATAGGAACAAATATTATTTAGCTGATAATTCATTTTTTAGAATTAGAGGTAAGCAGGTAGAAAATGTGGATTTGTGATTCATATAGATTCAATTAATAAGATATATGGTTCCTCATTAGTTCCAAGGTACTTTATCATTATCATGCCTCATAAGTACATTGATAGAATTGCTGCACTGTCCTAAGCCAGACTCACCTCACACACAACACTCTATTGTCTCATTAAATGTGACTTATCACTCATTTGGTTAACAAATAAATTAAACAAAATAAGTATTTGCCTTTGCCTGGTTGGTCGGTCAAGGATAACTTCTACATAATTACTTAGTATTCAGTTTGCATTGTCCAGAGAGCAGGAGTTTCCATGTTTTTTGCATGCTGGATCACCGTGGCCCCATTAGACATTTGTAAATCAGCACAACAAACGAAGTGCATCACCTTGACATTTTTAAACAAATGATCGACTTAATGTTGCAATTACACTCCCTCTGGACTGGTGCATATTGTAGGAAGGATGCAAATTCCAAACAATCTTTCATTTCAACCATGAAATGAAAAGTATTGTGTTATTACATCCAATATTTTTGTGTTGGTATTTATGAAACATAAATAAAGTATAATTATTTGCGTGAGGCTGCTTTTTTTGCCCTCTTTAGGCTCTTCAGTTTAGCCTAAGGATAGTGAACCTAGTACCACATCTACAGTGCTATCATCTGATTTTAGTCAATGAAAATTACAGCTCAGGTTAGATGATGTGTTAGGAATAGGAAACCCTTTTGCCTGCATGTTGTGGTGTGGATTAAAACCTTTTGGTTTCAAGACCCTGTTTGCTTTCTGGCTCGCTCAGAAACCGGCCAGAACTCTGACCATGGGAATCAGTAAGTAAGCGAATAGCTTTGCATCCACTACACCAGTGGTTCTAAACGTGGGGTCCGGGACCCCCAGGGGTCCTTGAGGGGGTTCGAGGGGGTCCCCAGAAAAATGGAGAACTATTTCACTATTTCACTATTTCATTCATTAGAAGTGAGAGAATATATAACAGTGACTACTCTGATTATAGGTTTCACTTTCTCCACTATCTCCTCAACTACAGTATAGACAGCTGTTGAATTCTGGATGGGGTCACTGAGACAAAATCTTATCAAGTTGGGGCTCCTTGACACAAAAAGGTTAAGAACCACTGCACTACACTACTTGCAAATATTACATACAACTTAATGTTTAAAAATCCAAACTATCCCTTTAAGAGGTTAAGCAATATTTAATCAGGTTAAAAGTAGTTTAACCTTTCATTTCCCCTTAACTTTCCCTCTGACAGATTAAAAGGTGCTCTCCATATTCTTTAGTAATTATCTTGAACATTTTCATATAAATAAATGTCTATTTTGCCACTCTCTATCACCAACCGATGTAACACAATAGTGATTCTACCTATACCCAGTTAATGAATGCTTTTGCATTTGCTGTCATTGGCTATTCTAAACAGTGGTGTCTGGTAGGACATTCCCGGGAAAATCATCCGGCACACAGGAAGTGATGCGTTTTACATCACCAACAGCAACAGCAGTTGTTTGGAAAGAATAGAAGACTAACTCAGTAGTTAGCATGAATTTTAAAGATGGAAAGCAAGTCAAGAAAGTGCAAAATTGCAACAACAATAATCACCTATCGCCTATAGCTGTCACCAAAACAAGTTGCGGATTACCACTTTAAGTGCTGATTCTAAGGCTTCATTTGAGCTATAGCATGTCTGTAATGAGCAATACCGCATATTCATTTCTGAGATGCCATCTTTTTATCTTGCTATGTAAGGGCCATTACATTATCATAATAAAATAGGATGTTTACCGTGCAGTACTGTAAAAGTTCATTATTATCTACATGTCCCTGTTAGGTAATGTGGCATGTTTGACATCTTCTGAAACATTGCAATATCTAGTCTAATTTAAAATAGTGTTCTGTAGGCTAAATGCGAGCCAAATCAACCTATACTAATTGCATTATTAAATCAATAAATAAATAAATAAATAACTTTGGACATTTGTCCACCCCTGCCCCAGCATATAGAGAGGGAGGGCAGGAGAGATGTTAAGAGGGAAAAATGAAACACGTGATCTGACCACATCTCTGACTTTGCATGTCAGAGAATAAAACCAAGAGGTAAAGCACATATCCCAGCACAAGGGAAAGAAGACAGTGAGGTGCTCTGAACTTAGCAACTTAACAACAGTAGACCAGGTAATACATTTGTGTTGTTAGTTGTCAGTATTAGTCTAAAAATAAAAAGGATCATTTATTGATCTACATGTAAGGTACTCAAATGTCATTGATTGAACAGCCTGCTAAAATTTTGCATTTTGCTGATATATGACTTTTTTCACATGGTTGCCTAAAAAGTTTTTTCAAAATTAATTTATTTTGGATGTTTTTGTCTTGAGTTCTATGTAAAGAAGGTGAATTGTAGAAATGTATGCAAAAGTATAACTGTATAACATCTATCAACATTACATTACCATATACAACAATGTGATAATCCATTATATCAATTAGGCTTTTTGATCATCGCAATTACATTTTCCATGTTTTCTTTGATTCAGATATGGAGAGCAGGATGGTTCTCATTCAGCTTCTATTAGGCAAGTGCTGCGTCTTTATTCGTGCCAGGGTTTGTGTATGTGTGTGTGTGCATGCACCATGGATTATGTGTGTGTGTGTCGCATTTGCACCAGGTAGACTGAATTTTCTGATAATTTTCAGTCTGTTCTTCAGTTTACCATGCTGTTGCAGAGTATATAGATTGTTCTCAAAATGCTATCCTCATTCCTTGCTGTCTAGTACGGGTGTAATGATAGACAAAATTTCAATTTTTATGTGTTGAAATGTATTCAAACTACAGAGCTCTAATTATAGATTATATATATCACACAGCTTGGTTTGGCTCAAAAAAAATAAAATTGTATTTCAAAATAGCAGTATCCATACCATACCACCAGTTAAACTGAAAGGAAAGGAAAAAAGAGAGACATAGGGAAGAGAACAAGAGAAGGAGAATCTTCGACACAGTTTTACATTTCAATACACTGACGGTTTCACTGGAATTCTGTTGCTAGGGAACAGCTTGGACCCACATGTATTTCCTGTCAACTATTGCATTAGCAAACGTTGCAACAGGAAATAAACTTGGGTCATTTTAGAATGTTACTGTTGATGTGAAATGATATGAAATGATACAGATGTGAAACCATCTATTGAACATGAATGTTTTCAAATTTTCAATTCTGTATTAAGATCATTACACCCCTACTGTCTAGTCTTCATACTATATTAAGAATGTTTTGATGTTTCTTTACAGGGCTATATATAATAATATACCCCCTCACTTCATGCGTCCCTCTTGATTATCATTTTATCAACAATCCAAAGACTTGGAAAGAAGCACAGATCTTCTGCAGAGGGGAGTATACTGACCTGGCCACTATACACAGCATGGATGAAATGGAGATGTTAAAGGAAGCTGTTAAGGGTCAAACAAGTTATGTCTCCTGGATAGGGCTAGACAGGTTTGAGAAGGGGAAATGGCAGTGGTCTCTGTCAGACAGAGGTTTCTATGGGGAGGGAGAGAGAGGTTTCAGAGCATGGGGAATGAATGAGCCAGAAACAGAAAACTGTGTAATGAGTGATCGTGGACAGTGGTATGGTTGTGGCTGCAACAAAACTCTTCCTTTCATCTGCATGAACAGTGAGTCATATGTTCTTAATCATTATTCACATACACACACACACACACACACACACACACAAATATTGCACTAAGCCACGCTCAAGAGGACACTTAAGAGAAAACAAAAAAGTCATAAAACCTGCACTATGTAACATTTTCATGAAAATATTGCTTCTTTAGCAAGCTAAATCATGGAGCTGGGCCGAGTTGGGCTTAACAAGAGAAATCCCTCCCAACAGAAATGCATGAAACAGTTAATTAAAGTGTCCATATGATCTCCTCTCTTTGGACACGACCAGTGCCGTGAAGTCTGTAAAAGCCTACAATCTCATTTCTAGAACATAAAATATAAAGGACACAAATGTAAAACAGTGCCCAAAGTTACATTGCTTGAAGAAATTTCTTTTTTGTTGTTGTTTCCTCTTATCCGCCATGTTTAAATGTTTATGGTACCTCTCACAGCAACAGGGTGCCATCTTCCATAGTGCAGCTCTAATGTGATTTTTAGATGCTAAGCACCCCCTTGTCTGGCAAGGTCCCCTCGTGGGACCTTATCAAAGAGGTTGGACCTTATTTCAGAAAAACTATGTACGGTAGCCTCGTCAATGGCGAGAGACAAATACATTTCTTATCCCGTTTGAATTGTGCCATGAATTATACATATGATGTTTGTAAATTTAAAAGTGTAATGTCAGCTAGCTAACATTAAATTATAGCATCAAAAGCTATCGATAATGTTCGCTAACATTAGCTAACTTGTGAATCAATCAACTTTCTTGTCTTGCAAAATTATCTTTTAAATTGACAAACATCATATGTGTAATTCATGGCACAATTCAAACAGGATCAAAACATTATTTATCTCTCACCATTGACTGCCTTACATATTTTTTCCGAAATAAGGTCCCATGGGAGACATGTTTCTGTTTACTTGTTTGTTTCTGAGGAATATAAGCCTAGTAATAGCAGCCTGATGGCGTCTTATATACGCTATCAAAAAGATAACAAGCAAGCCATACATTCCTTAACGTAATGCTTTAAACTACAAATATCTCTGTGATTTCAGTGGAAACCCCAGGGAGCTTTAAGTATATTCTTATTAAGAGACAACTGCCTTGGCTCAATGCTCGGAACTACTGCAGGAGATATCACACTGATCTCGCCAGTGTGGAGAACGAGCGAGACAACGAGGAAGTTGAGGGGGTAGCCTGCCGTAAACAAGTGTGGATCGGCCTGGTCAGGAATGCTTGGAAGTGGTCAGATAAGAGCAAGTCCTCATTCAGACACTGGCATAAAACTCAACCGGACTTAACCGGCACCAAAAACTGTGCTGTTGTGCTGTCCTCTCTCTCTAGCCAATGGACAACCAGGAGATGTGATTTAAAGATTCCCTTTTTCTGTTACAGTTGAGTTAAAATCTTCTCCTATCATTTTAGCACACACACAGACACTTGCGCAAGTGAATTAAGTTCTAATCTTAGTTAATATTAATTGAAAATCTTCTTAAAAAAAGTCAAAAGTGACTTTTATTTGCCATTCTAAGTTAAAATTAAACATTTAATTCACTGAATTAAATAAATTACAAAAGACAAGTTACATGAACACGTAGTAAGCCTATATTGCATAACTAAAGTCCAATAAACTAGCCTTGCAAGCCAGACAAATCTTGCATGATTTTACAACGCCATCTTGCTATCACAACACTAAAGATTTGTCTGGCTTGTGAGGCTACCAATAAACATGTTGAATCTTGAATTGTGAATCTTGAATCTATAATTCTCTCTTAGTGCTGCCCACCACAGTGAGGAGGCTGGTGAGAGTAAGGCTGACCCAACAGAACTCAACTCAAAACTTGGATGACCCAGCAGTGAGGGAGGCCCTCTTACAGCAGGTGAGTCTGAGATCTCTTCTATTTGTTTCTATTTTATTTTACTATAGTTTGTTTTAACTGGAGGACCTAGAATTTCAATGTATAAACCAAAGAAAAATCCAAAGAAATACACCCATAGAGAATTATATATATGTATATATATATATATATGTGTGTGTGTGTGTGTGTGTGTGTGTGTGTGTGTGTGTGTGTGTGT
>OMKL01046258.1:0-18060 GCA_900302295.1 Parasudis fraserbrunneri
GGGATTAAATGAAATGGCTGTGATGGTAGATTTTACTGATGAAAAAAGGTGAAGCGAGAACATTCTGAGTGATAAAAGGGGACAGGGAGCGAGTGACAGTTGGGTTAAGACAGAAGTCATGTTCAATAGCAGGTAGAAACATCAAACGGAGAGTTCACAGGAAACCTATGCAACCTTGTCTTGAAGGAGGATTTTCTGTTGTGTGGAGTAGATTATATCTGTTGAAGCTGCTGACACGGCCTCATTTGCTGCCCGTAGTGTTAGAGGAGGATTAAACGATATAAACTTTGAAGCTTTAAACAATACCTTTCAAAATTAAATGGATTAAGGCAGGGATGTCTGATGGGGATTTCCCAAGGCTTTGTTAGTTTTAAACTCTACTCCTTTTAAGGAAAAAAAAAAAACAGCAGACAGAAATTTCTCAGGCATGTGACCATTTTAATGAGGCTGCTCTCACACTGAAGAGGGCAGCGGGCACAGGAGGCCGCTGAGCAGATGGCTCTCATAAACATCATATCTGCTCTGTTTAGATACATGCATTCTCATCTCCCGATACTGAAAGGAAAACAAGCCAATCCATCGCCAGAAGCTCCATCCACTTGGCTGCTTTTGGCAAGCTGTGCATGCCTGTTGAAATGGCACATTTCCATCGAGTCTGTTTTCCCCCTTCATAACAATATGTATGAGATGTGCAATTGATATACATACTGTAACCTCTAATCTGTAATAAGTATGCAGAGGAGATGCAGCAATGATGCGTTGGTGGGTCTTTTTTTTTTATTGGTAGCAAGGATGTTGACTTTTATTAAATGTTATTATTACCATATAGCTTAGAGTATATAAATACACAGAGACTAAGCAAGATACATGCCGTAGCTATGATTAGGCATGCTCAGATGCATTCCTCTTTAGTTGAGATGGAGGAGAAGAAAAAAATCAAACTTTGTTGCTGCCGCTTTGCTGCAGACATGTGACCAATCAGATGAAAGGGAGTCAGTGTCAAACTCCTCTCCAAATTGAGGACAGGCTCTACAGTGCCGAGCAGACATCTGTGAGCTTAAATTTGGAGACATGTCAAGCATCGCAGATATCAGGATGAAATCTCTCATTACTTTTCTTTAAAACATAATATGAATCTCCGTCTCAGCCGTGAGTGCATGGTAGACATGGAGGGAGATGTTGGTACGGTAACAAGGCCCTCGCCATCCTCAGCTAACTATATGGCAACCAAAGACTAGCTGATTTCTCAATAGTCATCAAGTGCTCTTGGTAAGAACCCTGTCAGGTGTAAGTTCTATCTGAATTCTATCTTGGACTTCTAGAGCTCCATGAGTTTCAATGACCAGTAGCCATCGTTACATCATCTCAAGTCACGCTCTCTAAATTATATCTCACATGTGAGATCATACAACTGAAAGGGATGAGCCTGAACAAGGACAGGACTCCCTAAAACCCAGGCATCTCATGTATAAACCCGCCGCTACCTTAACCCTCACCAACCTCATTGGACCTCAAGCCCCAACTTAACCACCCACATAGGACTCAGCGCATGACGCGGTACATGAGATGCATGGGTGTTAGTGTATCCATGCTGTTATCTATGATGTCTACATCTTTGGGTACTTGAGGAAAAGCAGGACTGGCCAACATTAGGAGCATTGTGTCCTCATCATGGGGGTCAATGTTTCAACTTATAGTGAATAAAGGGGCCTTTTTGGCTGTTCTGAAGTCAAGACTCAAGACTAATTGGTGACCGGGCTTTTGCCATTGGGGCGCCCAGACTTTGGAATGATCTACCTGAGGACCTAAGGCTTGCAGTATCAGTATCATCTTTTAAATCAATTCTAAAAATGTCTTCATAGACTTGCTTTGTGATGATTCTATGTGATTGGATTTATTATTCATTACTTATTGTCTTGTTACTCTGTTCCATTGTTAATGGTTCTTCATTACCTTATTATTAGTTATATGTGATTGTCTTATTTTGATTGTTAAAGCATGTTGTAAACCTTGTTTAAAAAAAAAAAGAAGTGCTCTGTAAATAAAGTTATTACTATTATTATTATTATTATTATTATTATTATTAAACGATAAGTCACCTACTGTACAGTGCACTCTGTAGCTGTCAAAATGGCACAAAAAAAGAATCTCAAAGCTACCAAAAACCCATTTAACTGACTCTGGACACTCTATCAGTAATCAGAATACCAGACAGCTTGAGCATTCTAGCCTTGACAGCAATGGGATTTCCCTCTTGTCATTTCCCAAGGTCCACATGTAGCTACACACACACACACACACACACACACACACACACACACACACACACACACACATATGCTTGTAAGATGATTATTCAGTGCTGCTTGTCAATTGCACCTTTTCAACCTGGATCAATGCCTTTCCTTGCACCGGGGGGCTGCACCAGCGCCAGTCATTAACATGTGAGTGCCACTCTATCAGCTCCGGCTCCAAATAAATCAAAGGGTCGGCCACAGAAGAAAAGGGGCTAATATTTCCTCAATAACCCCAGAGAGACTCCATGGAGAGATGCAAATTGCCTCCCATGAGACCCCGGGGGATGTGAAGGAGAAACTCGCTGGGAGGCAACGGGAAGTTAATGAGTATAATGGTAAATGTATACAAGGAGAGAGAGAACCCCCCCCCCCTCTCTCTATTCATACCAATTAATACAATCTTATCAATGGAGGTACACCGCCAAGAGAGAGCCGACGACGTCTAACCCCTGCCACTGATCACAGGCTCTCCTCCCTGCCTCCACCTTGTGAGCGTCTGTATTATTCAACAAGGGCCAGGCCACGGTCATTAGCCCTGTAGGAGACTGGGCCAGGCCTGGAGGGGAGGGGGGCGTGTTAAGGAGATTTTAAAAACCACTCACTCCCCACATCAAAACAAATCGGGACGGAATCAAAGAGGTTCAAAAATGTCCCTTTTTGAAGAGAAGAGGGATCCCCCATTGTTTGGAAACTTGTTTTTTGTGGTACTCATGTAGCGATGTTACAATGGTGCAAAATGCCAATGGGTACCCCTGTAAACCTTTTGCATGATTTGGTAGATTTTTTAAAACATATTCCACTGAAGCTAAAGGGATTACTTTGTATTATCACATTGTTACAAGATATGGGCATTAATACTATTAAACCTGCTATAGGTATTGAACTTTGTGAATTATTGCAGTAATACCTTTCTTAAATAAATGCAACCGAATACTTATGTTATGCAAGATTTGATCTTTTATTCCTTTGACTTTATCAGTTTGCTCTTTCTTCTCTGTTCATAGCAGATGAATTAGAATTTGTTTCAACTTGGGTTTTCAAAGACTCACTCTGCTGTTCAACGTGAACATTTGGTTTACTTACAATAAACACCTAATTTCAAGCTCTCAAAAATATCTTCAGTTATTACATGTATGTGCACGCTAGGGCTAGATAGCCTTTTACCGTTATATCCTCATCAACAAAAGTGCCACCATTTTTTTGTTCTAATAGAACATGCCTTGACATGGTGATCTATCTGACATTGTTCTTATTTTAAGCATAAGGCTTTGCGTGAGATAAAAAAATTAAAAAAAAACGATATCTTATCGTTAAAAGCAATACGCAATGAAAAGTTTTGCTAAAATGAAAATTCAAGAAGTTCAACCTTTACTGACTTTTCTAGCTGAAAAAATGAGGGATAATTACAAGAAACTGTCAATTTTTAGAGAGAAGTATATCGGCAAGTATAAAATCGTATCGGAGCCAAAAACCTTATATCGGGCTAGCCCTTGTGCATGCATACATACACATACTACTCACACATGCACAATCTTAACACACGCACACACACACACACACACACACACACACACACACACACACACACCTCTATATCTATCTTATAGATTTCATACATAATACTACGTGTGTTCTAAGAATGACCAAAACCACATACAGTACTGTATCTTAAAGGGATAGTTCGGATATTTTTTAATCCTAGGCCCTATTTCTTACTTATCAATGATAATGCTGATTGGTCGAGTCCTTTCTCAGCATAATCCATGCTGTTCCTCATACTAGCTCTGACTAGGTGGCCTCAAACCAATGCAAAGTCAATGGGGACAACCTCCTGTCGATACAAGCTGACACAAAAGTAGATTTCAGTGAGCCTCAGTCAGCTTGCACAGACAGTTTGTGGCTAACTAGTTGGAGCTAGTATGAAGAACAGCAGGGATTGGGCTGAGAAAGGACTCTACCGATCAACATCATCATTGGCATGTAAGCAATAGGCAAAAATCTGAACCATCTCTTTAAACTGATTTTGGGTTGATGTTAAACTTTCCTTTTAAATCTTGTACTGGCAGGTGGAATGTCAGAAAAACAGTCAACGATATTTTAGCTCTGTTATTTCCTGACATTGGGAGTTTGTTTATTCATGAAATGTATTTCTTGGAAATCACTCCTTTGACAAACCAAGCACTTTCCAGTTCCAAACATCACCAACAGATGGCATCTGCAGCCACAGTGGAAACCAGTAGACACGACCGGTCCAACAACCCAAGCAGAAGACATAAACTTGATGACCTACGTGGCAGACAAACAAACAGTAACAAAACATCAATCTACGTCAATAACTATTACTGTACATAGCGAGTGCTATTTCCTGTTTGATGTAATATAGCCTCACAGCTCTGTGATGAGATTCCACATAATTCAATGGAGCAATAATGATAACAGACACCCTGAATGAGTGGATGGCTTTGTCTTTTAGGAAGTGAATAGTTTAAATTAGAATAGATCTCTAAGGGAGTATTTAAAATGCCTGAAAGGGCAAACAAATGCCTGAAAAAAAAAACAGGAAAGAAAGAAAGAAAGAAAGAAAAAAAAGGAAGAAAGAAAGCGTATGAAAAATGCTCCTGATCTATCATTTTGAAGGTCATTTATCAAAGCAGAGAAATATGCCTCATGGTAGCTGATTGGAGGAGGATTTGTATCCCAGAGATCATTGAGAGGATTGAATTGAAGGTTAACCACTATGTAACTTCCTATATGTATAATCCTGTACTCCAGACTTCATTCAGCATAGCTATAAAAGCTCGGCATCAGCATAATTGCCCATAACCTGTGCACCCCATGCTCAAATCTCTAAAATATCACATCCGGCTCAGAGAATAAATGGAAAATTTAATGAGGAAAGTGCTGACCACAACCTTAAGATAGATATCACCGAAAAGGTTTAGCTGTCTGTCTCGAAGTCAATGTACTGCAGAACCTCGCTAATCAAAACCCCTTAAGAATGGAGGTCATTCAATCTAAAGAAATGTTGATCAAACTACAGGACCATTCTGTTGGGACGTCTGAGGTTCAGACAAATGAGGTTTTAATGTAGTGGCAAAATTCAGCCTTTACCCTCTCAACCAATAGAGACACATGGGTATAAATCTAGCAGATTGTCTTCCAGTGAAAGAATAAACTCTGTGCACAGCCTTGCACTGTTGCACTTGCATCTATCCTAAAATATGTCACAAAACAGGAAAGTAGAAAACCATATTCTGCACATGTCTGTGTTTAGTGATCTGATAATTATGGTCAAGGTGGCATTATATTAGGGTGGGATGTTAGCTGCATAACTTAATAGCACAAATATACTGAGTTACTGTATGTTACTTTATATCAAGCAGATTACAAATGTCAGAACTCCAGTCAGTATTTATGCACTCCCAACTGACTTAAACATTATCATATATACATCAATAAAAAAAAAAAACTATTATCAGAAATAAATAGAATTAAGACTTCTCTGTATTTCTCTTTTTTCCTGATATGATTTTTTCTTTGTACTTACTCCCAAGGCACCGCCAGTGCCACGACACTTCTGTAACTGCAATGCCGACTCAACACAGAAGCCCGGCTTGAATTGTGGCGTCACTGTTCTTCCATTTATGATCATCCCCCCCCCATCATTATCGTTACTATTATTAGCAGTGGTGTTAATAGCGGGTCACAGTAGCTGGCATTGCTTTTAATGCATCATTTCTTGGGAGTGGTGAATTAAAGCGCATCAGTGATCATATTCTGCCCCTTAGTGGAGGAAGTGGTCTATAACCTGACTAATGCTGGGGTAACAGGAAGGCTTGATTTGTAGAGACTGAGCAGAAGGCTGGGTTTCCTGGACATGTACATCTTGTAGCTCAGTACTTCTCCCAGCCTTTGATGGGGTACACGGCAATCTCACCTGCTGGCTCTAATGAAGACTTAAGTAGCTAAGTCCCGGCTTTCCTTTTAAACCAAATTCCTTTTCAGGAGTTCACTTCACACCGAGTCACCCCCTATGGCTCATTTAAAGGGGAATATCGCTCGGTTTAGGAATTCACATGTGTGATTCTAGGTCAGTCCAATCAATATTTTGTGAACATGAACTACTCCAAACTACTCCCAAAACTAGTAATTAGAGAACTCCAATACAGTTCATGTACCGTGTAATAGAGCTGTACACTGGTGTGACATCACAGACCAAAGGGCCAGGCAAACATTTCTGAATACAGGAGACGTTGAACGTTGGTGAATGCTCTGTAATATAAGCTGAACTGTTCTAGGACAGGAGGACGATATATATGAAGACTGAAACGTGGTGATATTTCCCTTTAAGAAAGTTAAAGATGCACGTTATATTAATCTAGTGAAGAGGGGAGAGTCTGCACACCATATATTCTCCAACATTAACATACCTTTATTTTAGTCTCGATCCTGGTGGATTTTCGTCAGGTTCAGTTCATAAGAAATGTGTGCTGCCACATCTTTTTCATACTATTCATACTGTTTGTTGTCACAGCACGCCTGGTGCATCAGGCACACACATATTATGTGCCATCATAAGAGGTGGAGACAGAACATCAACTACACACAGTAGTGGGCTATCCATCTCAATAACACTTCTCTGTGAAAAATCTATCATCACAGAACACCTCTTTACTCCGTAACAGTGCTTTGAAAATCTGGCGCTTAGATTGGACACCAAAAAAAGTGTAGCATGTGAAGCTTATACATCTCTCTCCCTAAGAAACATAGCTGATTGTAGTTGTTGATTCAGCCAACAGATAATCAGTAAGTGGCCACAATGTCAGAAACAACTAAACTAACATCAACCAGATGTGGAACTGTAACAACAGACTTAAAGGTGCCCTAGGAAATGTTGGGAAACTCAGAGAAGTGCAAAAATTCTATGGTATATTTTCATAACTGAGTAAGCAAACTGTCCTCTCCCTGGAACACTATTTGAAGCTTGAAGGCTACCTGAAAAGTTACTCTTTTACTTTCACTTTGTTTACAAAGGCAGGGCCCACAATTTTGTTTACAAACACATTTTAGGCTTACGTGTGTTTCACTGTGCCTCATCTTATGATTCATGACTACAGAAGACAGAATAATTAGGCCTTACATTTGGTTATAGTAGACCTAAATATGTTTTGTAAACTAATTGCAGGTTCTGCTAATGTAAACAAATCCCCCTCCCCGAAAACTGCATAGTGCACCTTTAATTTAGGGGTCTACAACCATCTAAACAAGACTATACATGATTAATCTAAAAAAAGATCATACACGTTGATCAAACTTTAACTCATTTGACTTAGTGCCAATTTTCAAAATGAAAATACAGAAAAAGTAGCTTTTTTTCAACCAAGCAGAAAAATATATGAAAGAACGCACTACTGTAAATAATATTTTGTGGCAGCCAAGGTCTCACTCTGGAAAACAATCCGGGCTCCAACAGCAAGCGCGTCGCTCCCTGCGACCTGCCACGTGTAGGAGTGGAGGCAACGACACATGTAACTGACATCTCGGATTTAATTTGACTGGCAATCACACCCAGCTATAGTATCTGAGCATTTCACACCCCCTGATTTTCCGTTTCAGGTGTTAAAGACAGTATGTAGCCTCAAAATCATCATGGCACCACTCCGGTCGCAGTGCAGTTTTGGCTCTGCCGTAATAACACTGCAGCACACGTTCCACAAATCTGGCTTTTTTTTATTCATATTTTGATCAACACCGATTTCGGGTTTAGCTTGAAATATTTTAAGTGCTTAATTTTAGGTAAATTAAGCTGTGTGAAATAAATCATAGACACAAGCGGCAGCATTCCAAAATCACCCTGATGTGAAACTAACCAGGAGCAACATGGACAATCATGTTACAGTGGTGCATGTTATGATTTTGATAAGCATGTTACGTGTTTAAATGGATGCTGTAACAGATTCTAGCGGAATAGATTAACATTTTAAAATAACAGAACAGTGTCTTGATGTAGTACTTACCGGTCTGTTTTTAAACATTGATTCGATCACATGATCCTTCAAACGTCTACCTGTAACACAGAGTGGAATGATTATTAATTGCTTCTGTATATTTTGTACCTTTGTTACTGCTATATAGACGTGGTGGTGGTTGTTTCCATTTCCTAATGGATAAAAGATTAAACTGCACGATACAAGCAGATGATCTATCTATTAACATTTCCTCCTGGTCGAATTGTTTATATGGGGATTCTTTTCAACATGGATTTCATGAAATTATGCTGCTGCCCTTATTTCTTTGCCACTGATGTATTTCTGCAGGCCTCAATGTTCTTGGTAGATCCACCTGATTACTAAAATATCTCATCTCTGCAGCTGCTCCTCAGCTGAGTTGCTAATTCAGGCCAGTGTACTCCCATTTAAGTAGTCCCAGGCGTCTTCATTTCGAGCTGTGTAAGCAGCCAGTCAGGCCAACAGAGAACACATAACTGTTTGCTATGCTGGGCATTCAGGGACTTCAGGCATCTTGGTTAAAATATTTGACCTTGTCAAGTGACACATAATCAATTTGTGGATAACATACCTCGACCGTCTGATTTATTTAGCCGAGGAACTCACACTCTCCATCTCTCCCTCTCCCTCTCCCTCCCTCTCTGTGGTATGCCGCCGCTATACTAGGCTATTAGGCTACAGCGGCAAGTGGATTCTTCCCACAGCTTACCATGTAGACTGGTCCTTTGACACCTATAGTTACTCACACAGAGAAAGACTCGTTTATGTAGTTCTACGTTCTACAGTGTGATTTTACAAAATCCCCACTCCCATGTTGCTATCTGAGAGGACTATGATGCCTTCCAACCTGCAGTAGTCTAACACTGCAGCAATGTAGCTTATTTATTGTGTTTCGTTCAGATTGACAATAACCTATGATGATAAGGCTGCATACAGTATCTAAACAAATATGGGATAGCCTACAGTTAATATCAAGGACAACTAATGGGAACACCAGCATAAAGACTTCAGTCAGTGGTCAGTCTGTAGTGGTGTGAGTTGCTTTTTCTGGCATGGTTTTAGACCGATCATCTTCAAAAGGGTGAAGTCTATGCTTAACACTACTAGCGCGACAATTCCGAGAAGCCACATCATCTGGGTCTGCCATGTTTATGATGTCAATGGAAATGCTATTTCAAACACCATTTCACAATCACCCCATATGCTCCATTCGGAGCATATGTGATAATTGAAGGTCTTGGCATAAGGCTAAGATCATACTCTTCGTACTCTTCAAACCTTTTCATCTCTAATCTGCAAGATATTATTCCTATCACAATAGAAACACACTATGCAATGAAGGTAACCAATCAGACTCATTACATTAGTGTTGTTTAGAAGTGGTACAGTAGTACAGTAGGCCTACTACCTGAACCCAGGAATTTATGTTGATGTTCCTTTTGTTTGAACTGCCATTAGTTAAATACGACAGCAGTTCCCAAACCTTTTCATGTCAAATAGATTAGCATCAAAGGTATAATCTGTAATGCCGTCAAACAGCGACCTCTAGGCAAAAGAGCCACACTTGGTAGTGCACTTTGTTTACTTTATTTGTGTTGGTCTGATGTGTGGGTTAGAGTTTAGTAACTTATCATACTGTGAATTTCTTCAGACCTCTCTTGGCAGAGCCTGAGGTGTGACCAACAGTAGCAACCCCTCCCCTATACTCACTGAAATCCAATCCACACATCAGACAAAAACAAAAACTGAAAACAAAGTGCAGTACCATGTTGTCATTTTTTGCCTAGAGGTCGCTGTTTGACGACATTACAGATTCTACCTTAAAGCTACATACCCTGTCTGAGGAGATGGGGAGGCAGTGAGGAGATTTAATCTTAGTATCAGAATATCCATTCTCCCAATGTGCTAACTTTAGAACCAGCATAATGTAGCCTTTTCACGTAACAATATTTCGAAATCTAAATCAAATCTAAATAATTTAAATCATGAAGTTGGTCTGAAAGTGGAAAGCCACCCATCAACAAGGCCTGAAACTAGATGGAATTGTCCATATGATCCCTTTTGATCGGGCACGAGAGACTTGTAGCAAGTCTCATTTCAATCTCATTTCTTGAATATAAATGTGTTCGACACTTAATGAAAAACAGTGTGCAGGTTTACTTCCCTTAAAGAAGCATCTTTTTTCTTTCTTTTTTTTTCAATTTTCTCTCATCCTCCTAAACGTCTGGGTTTGCGAGTCTAAAACACACAGCAGTTTGCTGCCTCAGATTGCCATCAATGTGCAAACTACGGCTGACCCCTCTTAGTTGATTAGTCAATTAGTCGGTCGGCCTGGTCTCAGCCAACCAAGACTTTGTTTGTCGATTAGTCATTTTGTTATGCTATCTCCATGCTGAATGAGTGATTTCCTGAATAATTAGATGTGGTCTGGTAAGCACTAATGTGGTCCTTCTCCATGAATGTGGGAAACGCTCGAATAGGTTTGTCAATTAAATCAACTAATCTATTAGTCCTATGACTATTGGTCAACAAAAAAATGTCTTTAGTCGAGGACAACCCTACTGCAAACTCACAAAAGTTACATGGTGCTGGTTTAAACTATTCTTCATATTGGTGGGGACCCCTGGAACCACCTAAAGGATCCCATAGGAGATCCCATAGGAGTACCTCACACTGGCAGACCTGATCCAACAAACAGCTGAAGTTGACATGACATTGAGCTGACTCTTGAATTTTTCCATCCCCCTAATTAAAGTGTAGCCATTAGTCTAAATATTGCCGTCCAACCCTGAAGGACCTTACCAAACTCTTTCCAGTACAAATTATGCTACAGCTCTGATGTAGCTGACCAACTTGACGGAGATTAAGGAGGTTGATCTTATTGGAGTAGCACCTTTGTGAGTTGAGCGATAATTAGTCTGACCTACAGGATGTTGCAAGTGGGTATAATGCTCCCATTGGCCGACTGAAGGTAGGAATTATCATCCCTTTCCGAACTATTTTGCAACAGCACTGGCTCCTGTCCCTTGAGTTTAGTGCCGCCCTACATGGTTGTGATTGGTTGAGGAAACGTTTTTTTCCCCCCCTCAATTCCTATAAAAGTTAGACCTTTCTGCCAGACATTTTTTCTGCACTGGTACAGTACTAAACATAGTGTGAGGAGAAGTCCGGGAGGAGTGAGACTAAGCAATCAGGTCATGTATGTTGAATATGACTAGATATGAATGCCTCAGATGTGGTTATGTATAACCCAAATGTACTGGAACTTTTCAGAGTAGGCTGTGAGATTTTCTTTCAACTCCCAATTTGAACCATTTCTGTAGAATCACCCATCTTAACCTTCCAAACTGATGCAGGTGTAATAACCTATCTAATACCAAGGGCAGATAATGTGATTTTAGGCTGACAAAGGGTATGTTCACCTTATTCCAAAGTAGTTAAATAGGCATCTCTCTCTCTCTCTCTCTCTCTCTCTCTCTCTCTCTCTCTCTCTCTCTCTGGCACTGACCTGACAAGCAAGTTTGGAATGAGAGCAAACAGAGCAAGTTGCAGTAGGTCTATAGAATTTCACCCACCAATTTCATTCTGCAAATATGTAATATAAATAGCTCGGCCTACAACATTGTTATATTAAATGAATGAATGAATGAATGAATGAATGAATGAATGAATTGTTCTTATCAACCCTCCACTGAGTATATGATGTGCATATGACTACTTCAATTCAAACACCAATTAATTAACATTATTTATTTTCTTAGAACGGTGGAATAGAATGCGGAGTTACAGCACACCTCCAATCCTATATGACTTGATTATCATTTTGATACCCGTTATGCCATGCGATTATACTGTACCATGCGACATAACGACATCTCCTTTGAGGCCAAGGAAAGAAACCGCACATAGGCAACACCTTTGACAAGCATGCACGAAGACTGAGTAGCTACAGAAGTTGCTGTAATAGCCTAGCAGCCTACGTAAGTTGAGAGCTCATTATCAAAAGTTGCTGAAAGGGAGTATTGTCTAAACGTCCACAGTCCATCAATCAATGCACAGGGTGTGCTACTGTATCGTATCTGTCCTTCTCTATGTCCGAGTCAAGTGTCCGCTGTAATTTATGCCCCTATGGCGGCAAGGACTACGACACCCCTCGTCACTGCTCGCATACCTGACAACATTGCACCGTTATGCGCTTTAAATATGCTATAAAACCTACCTCCAGAACGCGGGGGGGAATACAATTGACAGGTTTGTCATTGCACTTGAATCTGTTTTTCGTCCTCCATCCATTACACTGTCGCCATTTTGCTTAAAATTACGCAGGTTAAACTATGAATCTGAGAAAGAGGGACGTTCACAGTTGGGAGAAATATGAACGTCAGCTAAATACCACATCGACCCCAGATATAGCACGACCGTGTAAGTCCTCTGCCTGTAATAGAAAGAAACGTGGATGACAAATTGGAGTCCTACAAGCATTAATAACCATCGTTTTTGACAATGTCATGAACGCCAAAAGGTCCCCTACTTATAACATGGAGGATCCCAGACTGTAACTAGTACAAAATTCTTGGAAAAGTGTGAGGAGAAAACAGGTTGGGAGGAATGATGTTCATTGTCTATTAGGAGGACGCATATTGGAGCTTGATTTGCCTCATAGGGTGTCACCTCAATATCACTATGCTTAAATGAACCAAACTGGCTCCAATTATTATTCTCTCTCTCACACTCACACACACATATACGCATACAAAATTTTTTATAGAATGACATTTCCCTCATCACACAATTTCTGTTTTACTGTAGAATATAGGTCTAGGTCAAAGTCTACATCACATGGTCTAGCAGTGGTTCTCAACATGAGGTGAGGGGGTTTCAGGGGGTCCCCAGAAAAATGGGGAATAATTTAATTTCACTAATTCATCTACTTGAAGTGCCCAGTGCAAGAATGTATATTGAGAATGACTACTCTGATCAGTTTTTTCACTCTCCTTACATACAGTATAGACAGTTATGGAATTCTGGACTAAATCACATGTGGTTCTCAGATGGTACCCGAGGCAATATCGTATGGATATCCACGGCCAGTCAATTTGGGGGTCCTTGATATGAAAAAGGTTGAGAACCACTCTAGCACAGACTATATCTAGAGAAGAAAAAAAAACAGAAAAAAAACATTGTTACTCTCAGCGGGGTTCAACAGGCCAAAGCATTATACTTGGCAGTGTAACACCAGCTTGAATAGAACGGGCTGAGGGTCATTCCTTTGGGGTAGTCCTATCATATCCCAAATCCAGTGCTATTGAGGCATAGCTGAACAGAAAAGGATTACATTTGTGTAATGAGGCTATATCAACTGAATTTAAAATGTTCTGTATTAATTTTTTACTGGTGAAAATATGCTCGCCCTACTGTTGTATTTTTAATGTTTCATAGCTCACATATAAGTACAGCAGTCAGCTTTAACCCTCATTTAAATTGCATAATGACAATAACACACTGAAAATGCATTATTCATGTTATTACATTATTAATTTCCCAAACAGATGCCTTAATCCCATTTTTGTTGTTATTATCGATTGTTTCCACAAGAAACAGAATCTCCATAAGGAACTATTTGACTCTCCAAACCTCTTGTGTTATTAAGCTACATTTCTTCATAGACAAGTTAGTTTTAACAAAGTACCAACAGAGACATATGAAACAGCTAAATCATTGACAGTTATATGATGGATACTTTTTACACTATCTCAGAATTTTGTAGTAGCCTACAAAGTGTCAATGAACCAACATGAAACTCATTGCACCGACACTGTCATAGCGTACACTACACACACTGTCATTACAACTATACAAAATACCCCTTTCATTAGGCTATATAAAGTAATGTGTTGGACCAATGTGCTGGAAAATATTTAAATGTGGTGTCCAGGGCAGTTCAGTGAAGCAGTTCTTCTCCCATACACAAATTTATGAAATATTGATTAGATGAAGCAAATAACTAACACAATCTTTGAATGTACATTGCTCCAGTGACACTGAGAACTGCTATTATCAACAAGAAACAGTCTGCAGACAACTCAGAAATCTCTGCAAATCTAGTCTGTTGAATATTTATAGAATGGGTAAAATATATTTTATTTATTTTCGATAAATTATTAAATGTGTGGAATGCAGATCATTAATCATTCATGTTAATATATTGAAAAACTATAAGACATAAATATTTGTGCATAAATATTTATCTTCTCCATGCCACTTTGGATCAACTTTGGGCTTGGTTCTTTATTTAGAAGCGATGTGTTACGATCGGAGTCATTTACTACAGTCAGTTATTTGTGCTTGTTTAACAGTGATCTGTGCTTGTCATTGTACGTATAGGGAGACAGTAGAAAGCACAAAGCATTTCCAAGGAGTGTGTTGTCTTTCTCTGTGAGATATAGGAATTGACACAAGCCCTCTGTTTTCAGAGCATGCAGTAATTCTTTTAATGGCCTGCCAACTGTGCATTCCAAAGTTTGATTTTGGCCTGTAAAATGAGAGCAAAAATCTCTAACAATTTATTATGCTGTTTGTGCCTCGCTCCGCTAGTTATCATCTGCAATTTATTTCCTACCTTGGGGTACTGCAAGCCATTTTTCTCCATTTTCAGTGGCTCACTTTTTTCTTGATCCTGCTCACTGCTGACTAAACTCATGCCTCCAGCCATGGCGTTGGAACATCACAGAAAACGACATCATTATACTGAAGCTAGTTAACAAAGAGAGAGGCAGAGAACCAGTTTAAATCACAGTGCACCAGTCAGAGTATATAAGATTACAGAGATCACCAGCTCACCGGAGGAGCTTTAGCTGGATTGTGTTGCAGAAGGGGGCGTGCTGTGTTTTCATACCCTGCCAGGCAGTCACTTCTACAGCAGAGCAAGGGACACTAACTCTCTAATGAAAGCTGCTTCAGACCTCATCACTTGGTTTTATGCCAAGTCACATTTTCCAACCAGCTACCTGATTGATGCTGGATATTTTGGAAGTATTCCATTGGTATCATACTGTAATTCCTTTGTTGTGAATTCAGATGCCGATTAAAGCTATTGTCCAAGATATTTGTAGGTGTCCGAGCGACGTATCGTAAGATATGTGCTTAAACAGCGCAGGATGTGTTGCTCTTAATACATACAGGTGTGTAAAGGTGTGTTATGGGTGTGTCACGGGTGTGTTACGTGTGTGGCGTTTTTCAAGATACCTATCTAACCCATATATGTTTAGTGACGGACAATACATCCTGTATTATTTCAACATTTCTTTTGAGTGATGAAGAATATCACTTTTCTCATTGATCAGGTCATTACACGATAGTAGACACTTCCTCGGGTCTTAGGATTGGATTTCACCTTTTTCAGGGGACTGCAAATGGATGTTGCTGGTAGTTGAACATCTGGTTCAGACTCAGTGTGAAATAAGTTTTTCTGTCTCAACTACAAATCTGATCCTTGGGATGGGGGGAAGCCTAACCATGCCCTGACTGGCACCCCAGCAAAAAAGTAAGTCAAACAGATACAAAATATTATATGTACGTGGTCAGTGTAGCATGTACTGATCTGTGCTCTATTTAGACCTTGCTACAGTATGCCTGCTTTCCAAATGCTTGAATCATTTCAAATGTGAAACTGCAGGATGGGATCAAGAAAATGATTTGACCCATATTTTGGATATCACACGCAATCCCCCCCTTCTCCCTGCAGTGGGACAAATGACCACAAGGTGGCGTAGGGTAGCTTGCGGTGGTCCTTTCAAGTGTGCCTTTTGAAATGAGACTTATTAACTACCATTACATCAGTGCTCACAAATTGTATTTTGATATGTAAAACGATTTTTAAATGCATATTATATGCTGTTTTAATCCTTAATATCAGTAAATATGGCATATTAAAGGTTTTAATATTCTTAGGAGATTATTAGGCACTCATGGCCTGTGTGCTTATGCAGGGTTTCAGCGTTATCAAATATTAATTCTTCTAAACTTGCTCTTTTAAGAAGACCCCTTTGATGTTGATGTAATTTTTCATAGCCTAAGCAGATCTCACACAGCGGTTTCTGCTGGAAAGCAGAGAGGCATAATTCATTGATGAGCCATGTGGAGCATGGATATTCACACCCTAATGCTTATATGCAAGGTCTTTAAACAGTTTTCAGTTATTGAGGAGAAATAAGGGAGCAGCACAGTGTTCTTGTTGGAGCTCTCTGGTCCAGCTGTCAGATTTAGAGTTTTTAAGCAGTCTGTGTACACGCTGCACGTTCCTGATCAAGCTTAAATATCGACTGGGGGGGAAATCATTCGCAAATGGAGGGCATTTGGCTTCAAAATCAAAAAGTCATTTGTTTTGTCAAATCACCTTACAGTTGAAAATAACCGTCATTGAAAAAGTTATCTGTGTGAGTTCACAGAGATGAAATTGGCAAGCATCCACTTTGATACCAACCATGTCCTTATAACACAGATGCACGTTGGGGAGTAATATTACAGAAGCAATTATTGCAAAACAGAAAGTTTAAGGTTATCACACCAATTAAATTATTCATCTTTGACAATGTTGGCCCTTGGAGTTTGGGAATTGATCTCTATGTAAACAAGTTAAAACAAGCGAGATTGAAATAAATTGCAAAGACGAAGCCATCTTTGAGTGTTGTGCTTTCTCTTTCATGTTGCCTGACTTCGAGGGCTGAATGCTGCTAATCAGAAATGGGAAGACCTTGGGCAAGTAACACAGGCTGATTAGTTTTGTACACTGGAGACAAGCAGCGCTTTGGAGTCTTCAATGATATTTGTTTTCTTTTCACTAGATATCTGAGGAAGAGAAATAAACAGAATACTTTAAGTATCACCGATGTGTTTGTTCTCTTCAAAGGAGAGAGAAATCTTGTGATTCTGTTTTTCAGAGCCTATGTCAGATGTTGTATGTGCACTCTCATTATTTCAATAAGCCCATTTTGCCTCCCATGAATGCTCTATAAAGAGAATAGTGGATGACCTTGGCTCTTGTTTTAAGTTAATGCATTTGCACAAAAGAATAATAGATGCTGGTTGGTAGCAGTAAGGCTATGGTGGGACCCCCAGCCTGCCTTGTTATCAGGACCAATGTCTCGAATGGACAAGTTGGTCTCATCCCAGAATTCAGGCCTTTGGCACATGGTAGAATCTGGGAGTTTGTAATTACACAAGTTACATTTCTGTTTTGTTCTAAGTTCTTAGGGTCATGGTGGGTAATCCTTGCAAAGTCTTTTACTAATAGGATAATTGATTGACAGTCTTTGGGCCTTTATGCAGTTATATTGTACTGTTGCACTTGCATGCCGTAACACATCCAATCTAATTCAGAAACTTTTGGTTATAAGGGCAACACAGCCATGGGCTAAATCAAGCAATGGGACTGTTTTAATGACTCCCCTGCCAGGAAAGTTAGACTCACAACAAACCGAGTCGCTCTACCCTCTGATCTCACAATGACAGCATGCACACAAAGTGCGCCGCATAGCACTCAGTATTTTATTGTTGAGTGTCATCATCTTTCCCCAGAAATCCCACAGAAGGCCCCAGTCGGAGATATTTGTCAGTATCCAATTGGCCCTCCACACGTCAATTAAAGTTTTTAGATTTAAATTATGGATCGCTACATGTGTTTTAGACAGAGGTATAAAAGTTACAATAATGTCGAGTGACTGTGGTGGTATATTATGTACGTCTTTAGCTCAGAC
>OMKL01046268.1:0-11281 GCA_900302295.1 Parasudis fraserbrunneri
CATCCCGGCGTGATCACATTTATATGTAACAGTAGCAAACCCACAAAGCTCAAAGACACAACACAGTGATGGTCTAGTTCCAATATGGACTCTGGCTCCTGGCGCTACTGTTAAAAGGAACATTTTATAATTGATCATTCAACCACTGAGGACCCACACGTTATGCTCCCTGGTCCCCCCCCCCAGCCATGTGATGAAATGGGGGAAAGAAAAAAAACCATGACATCATTCTTGTAGTTTTGCCAAGGAGCTATCTTTCCAGTTTAGAACAGGAATTCTCTTCAACTACTACGCTACCTGGAATGACCCGCTCCAGTCATCTCGCTCTACCGCCTGCTTTCCTGTTAGCGTGCAAACTGGGGGTAAACGGATATCCGAAGACCCGACAGACTTACGCGAGGGGGAAATCGTCGGTCTACGGGCATAAAGAACAATTCCATTCAGAAACTAAAACCACGTGCAGCTAAAACAGACAGCTAAAGTTATGGCTCAACTTAAAAGTAACTTTTAGTGTAACTACAGCCTTTAAGGCTTTTAGCTTGTAGTCGCACGTCGTGGAATAACCGCCTCTTCCGCTCTGGACGATATCCCGTATCCCCCATTTCAAAGCGAGTAACTCCTGCGAGAAGTGCGTTATCTCCGATATATATATAAATATAACAGAACTCTGCTGTCATCTCACCGTCATATCAGTCTTACGAATACCATTTAGGATATCCCCTTCCCCTACCCGCTGCTGTCTAATGGTTGATCAAAGGTGCATGGTTCACCTTTGCCAGTGGTTCAGTAACACTAGCAAGGTGCTAAATGACGACAACAACAACAACAGAGGAATCCTTTCTCGTTTCAGAACGAAACTTCTTTTTCGGCCACTGTTCAGTAACAATATAGAGGCTGCAAAATACCACTGCTAGCAAGACTACATCACTCTATAGCTTAAGATTATTCTTCCAAACAACAAAAAACGTCACAATATGAGAAATAGGTCTGCAACTGCAGAAAACATCTAGTCATTTGCATCTATACAGCAATTTTCCATACTTAAAAAAATAGAAAATACAAATAAAAAACCTAAAACTTTTCATGACCTGGAAAATGATGAAATGCATATTCCATACTGCCCAGAGCTGTGTAGGAACCCTGTGGAAGGCTGGAGAGAACTCACTCACCACTGGTCTTTGAGAATGTCCAGACATATTGCACCTGTGACTGAGCTGATGTTGGGATGCCAGATCTTAGTGATAAACCGCACCTGGGGGGGAGGGGGGGGGACAAGGAGAGGACATATCAACTTGGGTACAGGCACACTGATAGAAGAACTGCCATGGCTAATGCTGGCGTTACAAAGTATTGTGTTGTTTATGTACCTTAGGTGGATTGAATGGATATGTCTCTGGAATTTTAATTTCTAGTTGATATCTACCCCCTGAAATAAAGCAAATAAGGTCACAAGGTTATTCAAGAGGGATGGCATGAAGCATTCAAACATGCAATGAAAGGGATCATGCAAAAAAAGATTTCCGCTTGCTGAAATAGTTAAAATTCTCTTGGATTTAGAACCCCGACAAAGTTATTTGTTACTTTATTCCCCCTTGTATAAACCAAACTGTTGTCAACTGTGGAGAATGTTTTCTAACAGGACTGCAGTCAGTCATTCAGAGCAGTTTCGTGTATGCCACCCTCCCTGGAGTCTCACCTTCATATGGAGTGTCAGGTGGTCCTGCTATTTCCCCCTTCAGTTCTGTGAAGTTTTCATCCACCAGGTCCACTTTTATCTGGTTTTTGCTCGTCTGAAAGGCAACGAGGTCATCCGTTTATTATTAGTAGGCAAGCAAGTTTAGTTTGCTTGTTTTCAAACTAAAACCTGCCAATGCAAGCATAAGTTGACACCCTAGCAACATCGGCTAATGGTAGCTTGCTAGTATTTCACAAGAGAGGAGTTTAATATAATTACTTACTCTATAGGTTACCTCGGCCTGCCCTGTTTAGGCCATAGTCCTATTCTGAACCACGAGGATGCATGGGGATTTCCCCCTGGGACTCAAGACCAGATGTCCACTATCATGTCAACTTGCACTGCTATTATTCAGCTAACTTTGCTGGGTTAGCTACAAGCCAAATGATCTGCATGGATTGCACAGTCAAGCTAGCTAGCAAGCAAGGCAGCCAGTTAGCTAGTCCAACTTCCTGCCCGATGCCTCCAACAAACATTACCCTAACGCGAAACTATCAAAATTCTTTCTAGCTGACGTTGACTTTGCTTTGTTTCACCTGCCAAAAAGTGATACAAAAAGCTAGCAGAGCCGTGTATGATACACCACTTGGCTAAAGCTAGCTAGCAGCTAATGTTAGCTAGCTCGCAAGCTGACAGCTGAGCCAGCGACGCGTCACTCATTTTTAGCCACACAGTCGACTGAGGAATTAAGCAGAACTGTCACGCATGCCAACCAACCTCTTCACTTTTGAGAACCTCCTTGAATTCCCGTTTTATCCTTTGAACCGCGATGTTGGCCATGATCCCCCCGTGTTTCTGTCCCGGTTCAGGCCTCGCTTAGCGTCAGCCGTCTGAATTGGCTAGCTAGCTTGTCTCGCACTTTCGCTTTGGCTGCCTACTAACCTTAGCACTGTCACTTTTTGGATACACACGCAAAAATAACACAGTTGCAAGCTTGCTCCCAGGATTTGCCTTCAGCCCCGGCGACCTATTTAATAAAAGATAACGTTAAAATAACCTATTAGCATGTATCTTGCCTCGCAAAAATAAAACAATACAGACAGTAGATTGTCGGTGGTGCTGAAAACATTTTAATACCAACTGCATGCAATCTGGGAGAAAAGCAGGTCATGTGATTTCTATTGCTTTCCTGAACGCCCATTGCCATTGGTTGATGTCAGCACTGACCATACCTGCCTACACTTGCGGCAATGTACGTATGTAAGACAAGCGACAGTTAACGCTGTACTATGAAAAATACCCACTGAAACTTCATTGTCATTGCTCCATCAGCTTAGGTGGAGTTGGAACTATTATACGCTATTGCAAGACTGCACTTAGTACATAGTATGGATTATAAAAAGGTCAAAGGCCCCTTTTTTTTTTTTATTAATTCTTTTTTATTTACATCTCATCTCGTTGACTACTGAACAGGCTACGTGTTCACAGAACAAATATAAACACAAACCAGTTTCAGTTTCACAGACATTAAGTTGCATTCCATTCACTTACATATTCTGCTTTTTATCAGTGACGTTTAGATATGAACGAATTTCAAATTGAACCAGAGGGGGGAAATCCCTTTTCCCTTACATTTTTTTACATTTTTTTTGCAAGTGTCTGTAGGACGAATAGGATGCAGTGCACTCATAAAATGTTGATATGAGGGATGCTCCATCTCTATCCAGTTTTGCAATAGGAAGCTACCAAAATTACCGGTATATAGTAGCCTACACACACTAAGTAAGTAATTTCAATAAGGTGTACAAATTACTAAATGACTTGATTCCTGCTATTTATTTTGGCAGCCCCCTACCCCCCTCACCCCACATTATTTAAATGTTTCATCCCCAAATTCAGATTGAAAATTATCTCACTGATTTTAGACTTACAACTGTGACATTGCCAACTGATTTGTCATTTCATATCAACGGTAGTTTAATGACAACACTTCAAGCAGCAATCATGGTAACGATTCAAATGTCAGTTTCTCTCAGTAGTCACATTCAACACAGATGGCGTGTGTATAAGAGAACACTTCCAGCCATGACTGTATCGTGTTCCCTCGCCAGGGGGTACTATCAACTGAGTAATCGATGGCTTTCCATCCTCTCACAAAGGTCAGACCGGTATTTCATGATGCCCATAGCCACACTAGGGGGCGCCAGTGTCTCTAGTAAAACCTTGCAGTGAGTGAGTTTGAGAAAGAACGATTTATGATGTGTGATGCGTGCATACTATTTGTGTCCACTTTCCAACATCACACTTTCAAGATCATTTTGACAGTATGTATTTACAAGTACATCATTGTCAAACAATTATGAGGCAAGAACACTGACAGGCCTATTTGATAATGTGTTTTTAATCTAGTCAAGATATTTAA
The DNA here is from genome assembly GCA_900302295.1 of Parasudis fraserbrunneri. Classification (NCBI taxonomy): domain Eukaryota; kingdom Metazoa; phylum Chordata; class Actinopteri; order Aulopiformes; family Chlorophthalmidae; genus Parasudis; species Parasudis fraserbrunneri. The sequence goes on from OMKL01046268.1 coordinate 4,098, forward strand.
TCTGCTAAATGCTTGAGCTGGGCTCCCCTATTGTGTCCTAGTGGTGTTCATAAGCAAAAGTGGTGCAAACTGCAGTCACACCTTACATGTTTCACACTGTTTAATCTAATATACATACTAAGATCATCAATATACTACATTCACATATTCAGTTCATCTGCTCAGTCATACTGGGGCGACAGTGGCTCAGGAGGTAGAGCCGTCATCTGGTAATCTGAAGGTTCCTGGTTCAATCCCGGCTCCTCCTGGCAGTGTGTCGAAGTGTCCTTGAGCAAGACATTTAACCCCTAACTGCTCCCGACGAGCAGGTTGTCACCTTGCATGGTTGCCTCCGCTGTCGGTGTGTGAGTGTGTGAGTGAATGGGTGAGTGTGAGGCATAAATTGTAAAGCGCTCTGGATAAAAGCATTGCATGCAGTCCATTTACCATTTACCATTCATACCAGTCAGATTAGGTCAAGTTTATTTACACCATCATGATAAACTATACAACTTGATGGATGATGAATTCACATAGAAGCAGCCTATGCAGAATGTTGACTGTCTTAACCAACAGTCCCACCTCTCTCTCCTCTTGAAGACAGCCAACTTGGGGGCAGTCAAGTGAATGAAGATGTCCCTTGACGCTGCTTTGGGAACAGGTAAACTGACCACACTTAATGAGCGGAAGATATAGTGATCATCGCTCCTATAACTGATGACGAACCACACAAATTTTATCTGCCACTCTCTGCAGTTTCACCCTCTCCCACGCCTGGCACTTAATACTGGGCGGAGCGGGGCACACTGGAGATCCTCCCACCCTCGTCCTCCTCCCGATCGTCGTCCTCCCTCTGCCCCTCATCTTCTTCCTCCTCCTGTTGATGATGACCGCGATGGCAACGGTTCCCAACGCAACCGCAGATATCAGGAGACAGACTCCACAAACCATTAGTGGTTTGTTCTCTAAGATCCACGCACAGACGGTGCAGGATGCCCGGAGTTTGCCGTCCCGGCACGTTCCTGTGGCGTCGTTCTTCTCAGGGAAACCGTTGTGGTTGATGATCTCCTGGTAGGCCGCGACAGAGGCTTTGGGTTTGGACTGGTGGTGGGGCGAGGCGAAGAGGCCGAACTGAGGGACATGTCGGTCCTGGAGCTTCCACACATAAAAACCCTGCAAGTTGACTCCATCTAACTGGCGAGCTGGAAGACAAGCAAAGGAATAGTAGTAGAATAGTAGATTACCTTTATTGTCAAGTACATTTTTACATATACCCATAATTTGTCCTCTTCCTTTAACCCATCGTAACTATTTAGGAGCAGTGGGCAGCCACAGTCTGGTGCCCAGGGACCAACCTCAGTTCTAATACCAGTGCCTTGGTCAAGGGCAATGGCAGGAGCATGGACCTATGGTAGTATACATGTCTTTTATGTGTGTGTTTTTATGTGTGGGAGGAAGGGCCACAGAAAGGCCTCCTGCCAGGGTTCAAACCCAGGACCTTCTTGCTATGAGGCAACAGTGCTAACCACTGCGCCACCATGCTGGCAGGAGGCATAAGGAACCAGCGGAGGCAGAATCATCTGATCCATCGCTCCAGTTGGCTCAGGAGGTAGAGCAGTCGTCTGGTAATCTGAAGCTTCCTGGCTCGATTCCGGTTCCTCCCGACTTCATGTCGAAGTGTCCTTGAGCGAGACACTGAACCCCCCCTAACTGCTCCTGACAGGCTGGTTGGTGCCTTGCATGGCTGCCTTCGCCATCGGTGTGTGTATGTGTGAGTGAACGGGTGAATGTGAGGCGTAAGTTGTAAAGCACTCTGGGTAGTCAGAAGACTCGTTAAAACACGCTATATAAATGCGGTCCATTTACCATAACCACTATGAAAATAACCATCTTGTAGTCGAAAGCACGTAGCGAACAGAGGCCGAGTTCATATTTGCATTACTTTAACCCTTTCAGGTGGACATTTTCTCGCTCTCAAAATTCTATGTTTGAACTCTGACTCTGGCTGCCTGCAGCCATTTTGACACCCTTATTATGTTCACTTCGCAAAATTCTAATCTCACATGATGCGGGCTCGTAGACCTGAAAGGGTTAAATATGTGCTCTGCATTACAGTTATTTTAGGTCAGGTATTCTTGCACAATGCCTGTTTATTTCATGTTAGACAAGGATCCACACACGCTGTATGTACAGACACCCGGAATCTGAAGGGAGAGGGAATAAGCTTAGTGTGAATGCAACATTGATACCCTCTTGTCTCTCCACAGTATGCGTTTATGATCTCAAAGGTTTCCCATAAAGTGCGGGTTTTATAGTGGGCAGTCATGCAGATAAGACGGTGTTGTGCCTGTTCCTCTCCAACTTCGAACACCGTGGTCTTTTTTTTTTTCATTTTGAAATAAGCATGTGATTTGCAAGAGGCAGCAAAGAAAAAAAATAGTAATATGTGAGTTATACATGCTGCATTTAAAAGAGGCCTTGCATGGAATGTTTCTATAGTTCTCTTTCTTCCAACATGGCTGCCTGTAACCATTGGTAACCACTTTCGAAAGAAAATGCCTAATTTCTGTGCAGTGGTTGAGTAGGTAAAACACTGGAAAAGCATGATATTACTGTTCCACTGTGACTTACAGTATTTACAGTATACTTCTCATATATCAACACATTGCAACCATTGTCTCTTCCAACACGGAGGACAAATGGACACTCTAAAGATTTCATGAAAAGCCTCTATTGTGTTGTGTCACTGTGCTGCAGGGGGCAGTGACTTTTTAAAAATTAATACATAAATCTATTCATATATGAGGTTCACCTTTGAGGGCTTGTTGCAGGTAAGTCCTGAGGTAGTGCTGTCTGAGCCTGTCCTCCACAGGAGCCTGGTCATCCACCCCACTGGCTGTGACTATGACGGGCAGGGCCCCTCCGTACCTCTCTGTCACCCAGCCCAGGACCTTGCGGAGGCCCCACGGCACCAGAGCCTGCCCTAGGCCTGATGTGGGCCAGGTAGGATCGGAGAGGAGCAGGCAGCCGTGATCTGGAGGTGGGGGCTGCTGGAGTTTTGGCTGGGAGGCTTGCTCGTATGAATACGGAGAGACTAGGCGTGTAGTGAAGTGGTTCAGGGCGATGAAACCCAACGCTCCTCTAAGCTCCTCCCTCTCCTGCTGTGTGAAGCAAGGCAGTGGTGATCCGGGGAGGCCCATCGCCTTGGCTCTCTCCTCCAGGTACGCCTGCATCCCCGGCGGGTAGTTACCCCCTTTCTCCCCCATCTCCTCATACCTAGTCCCCAGCAAGGGGTCCAAGAAGCGACCGATTTCAAAAAGAAGGAACCTCTGGGCTGCAGCTGTGTGCGAGTCCAGGAAGGGGTTGGCAGGCTCTGCCCAGTCAGCATGGAGTGCCAGTGACACTAGCGCCCCCTGATGGCCAGAGTATTCCCTCTCATAGAGCTTCCAGGCTTTTGCGTGGGCCAGGAGCAGGTTATGAGCTGCTTGGTGCTGCTCCCTCCCAGAGGGATAGGTATCCACCAATCTGTTGGGCTCATTGACAGTGATCCAGTAGCGGACCCAGGAGCCCAGCTTCCTGTAGCAGAGTGCTGCATAGTCCTGGAAGGCCTCCACCGTGCTCTGGTTCAGCCAGCCCCCAGAGGCATGCAGTGGCCCCGGCAAGCCTAGGAGAGGAGCTCTGTGTGTGGGGTAGTAGAGGGTGACGACGGCCTCCAGGCCCAGCTTGTGGAGCTCGGTCAGGACGCACCGGTAATACCTGTTAGATACAAAAAATAAATTACAAATAAATAAATAAAAATAGTGTAAAATGGTCATTTCCTCCAGGACACCTATGATGACTTTAAATAGAATTTTTATGAAGTTGTCATGGGAATAAACATGGCTTTATACGTGGACAGTGCATAAGACTCCAAAAGTTAGATCGTTCAGCACAACTACCACTGGTATGTGCGTACCTGACTTTAAAATTGAGGATTCATTTCAGACTACAAATCAGTTGATCGGGGATGCCTTTTCCGATAGGGGACAAAAAAAAAAAAAAAAACTATCCCCAATTTGGAAAAAGCTGTTTTGGGGTTCGCGGTTAAGGTTAAGGTTAGGTTAAGGTTAGGGCTAGACATACTGAATAAGATTAAGCTTAGGGCGAGGGGCTAAGTATTGAATGTACGTCAATGCAATGTCTCCAATTTTGGCCTAAATAAACGTTTGTTTACACACGTTGTGTGTTTGTTTGTGTGTACCTCAGAGCCTCGGTGTCCACACTAGAGAGGTCTCCCTGGGGTAGAATCAGGGACCAGTTGAGGGCAAAGCGGTAATGAGAGGCTCCAGTGGAGGCAAACAGGCGGAGGTGACCGCGGATGGCCAGGTAGTCTGTACACTGGGCCTCTCTGGTGTGGAGCTTCACCCCGGAGACGGGACGCAGCACTCCGTCCCCCGTCAGGTTCCAACTGTATAGGTGGGGGTCAGTGAACTGAGGGGAGAAGGGACGGAAGTGGACCTAGAATATGGCAGGCAGAACGGGATCAAATTAAGTAGTGGGTTTTGTAACAATGTGGACATGATGTCAAATCAGATAGCAGCTTTGTAATGGTGTGGACAATGTTGGGGAAACTACTCAAACTGTAGTTTACCAAACTACGAGCTACTTCACAATGAAAAGAAGTTAAACTAAATCTTAACCGCTCTCAGAAATGTTTAGTGTGTCAAACACTAACTTCAAAAAAGTAGTTCAACTACATCCAAACTACATTGCAGAAAATGATCACAGTCTGAGTCTAGAATGTCACATTGGTACAATGAGGAGCAACTGAACTGACACAGAGTAAAGTGTGGATGAGTCTGATTTAGTGGCCAGAGCAGGCCAGTCCTCACTTTGGCTTGCATGAGTGTGTGTTTTAAGGAAGCAAGTTTTGAGGTGGTGGAAAATGCAATAAAAAAAAAAAAAAAAAGGGGAAATGTAGTTTGTAATTAACCACCTTAACTGCATGGCCCAAAGTAGTTAATACGATAAGACTACTAAGATTTGAATGTAGTTAAACTACCAGCCAACTACTGCAAAATGTACTTAAACTAGGAATTGAACCACACTGGGTGTGGTAACAGTGTGGACAGGATATGAAATCAGGTTGTGGTTCTGTAACTGGTGTCATAGGCCTTCGCTGATCTATTTTAGTTCTTTCAGTTATCTCACAAATGAGAGAGAAAATAAGGCAAATTTTGCTATCAATGTTATTTTCCCAAATTCTACAATCTCTCACACTCCCTTTCCCTCTCCATTTACCTGTAGTGTCGAGTCGGCCACGCCCCAATGGAAGTCACAGGGGAAATGCCCTTTGACCTCTCTGGTGATCTCATCGCCGGGGAAACCGTTGTCACTGACAACACGCCTGTAGTACTGAGCAGTGGTCTTGGGGACCCTGGTTCGGTTGGGATGACTGAAGTCGACGTAGAACAGGCCTCGTCTCACACTGTAACCATAGTTCCACTCATATCCATCCACCAGAGACCAGGCAGTGTAGCCAAACACCTGCACGCCATCAATCTTGATTGCTGAAAAATAAAATGCACAGATGAAAATATGAATGGAGAGCGACATGTTTAGTCTTCTGTCTGTTGTCGTGCTGTCCCTGTGTACTGTATGAGAGGTCCTTATTCCGTGGTGTCATCTGTAAGTAAGTGGTTGATAAATCTTTGTACCGATTGTCACCAAGACAAATTTGTGCACAATCATTGTGTATTTGGTGAATAAATTTTTTCTGATTTGATGGTAAATTGATGACGTGATCTCATCTGCTCTCCAATGGCCCTTTCCTCTCAGCTCACCTTGTAGAACCTGGTTGATGAACCTCTTGGTCAGGTAGACAGCTACTGTATCCTCCCTCCCCACAGTGTGTTCAGAGAACCAGCCCCCCTCCGCCACAAACACCCTCTGGTCCCCATACTCCAGCTTCACCCAGCCCAGGACACCCCTCAGGTCTGGGGACACAATCTGCCCGTACTGGGCCAGGCTCCGGCTCAGACGGAGGTTGTTAGGCCCAAAGGACAGAGAGAAGAAGTCTGCTGTTTTCCGCACCCATAGCTTCTCATCTGGGGTGAACTCAGGCAGCAGGGCCCCATGGGTGGCTTTCATGGAAGCTGGGTAGTCCCCATCCACAAAGATAGGATTGGCAAACCAGCCAAGGACCGCCTCCATGGACTGCTGGCAGAGCTCCACATTGCCCGCGGTGGCTTGGCCCCTTTGAGGCACGACCCAGTGGGAACCGAGGACGATGGACACCTCACCCTTCTGAGTGGGGCGGAAGTGGGTGTTGTAGGTGTGCCACGCTTTGGCATGTGCCTGCAGAATAACACACATCGTTATCATTATGATGTATGTAGACTATAGCATGACCAGGATAGTATCATCACGCTTTTATTTATTTATTTATTTATTCGTTTGTTCGTTCATCCGTCCGTTCGTATTTATTTATTTATTTATTTATTGCTATTATTTATTTATTTAAAAATTCCTCTGATTAACCACAGAAACAATGCATCTGGCACAATATTATATATCTATTGTTTTGCTGGTGACAAATATAATACAAACATATAACACACGTGTAGTGCCATAGTTTGAATTTGACAGTAGCACAGTTTTTACTGCAGATGTGCCAGAAGTAATGGTGCACATTACTGATTATTAATGAAGCATATCTCCATTACTTCCTGTTATATACAGTTTCACTCCAACACTAAAGTGCTGATGTGGTGGACTTTGATCAGAATAACTCCTATGTGTCCTGTTTACTAATCATAGCATGCCTTGTGCAATAAACCTCTCCAAAAGACATATGGTCAACAGATCTTTGGGGGGGGGGAAGAGGAAGTCATTACTTCAATGCCACTGAGATACATGTCTGTTCCATGTACAATACATTAGCGTTTCTGTTACATTATGGGTAACCTGGTTTACTGGATTTATTTTAACTTGACTGCAACACAATGTCTGTCAGGGTATCAATGTGGGCCTCACAGAACTTGAAAACCTCTGGAAGATGTAAACATTCATTGACCGACATCAACTGATAAAATAAGCCACAGAAGCTCAAAGTTCAAAGACAAAACATGGGTCTCTATGCACTGCACTTTGCTATTCAGACAGACGGCACCAGACAATATGAGTAAAGTAAAATTATCCTCTCCACTCAATAGTCCCCCCCCCCC